>JAPQRP010000009.1:32979028-32990683 GCA_037367295.1 Apogon hyalosoma | reverse complement strand
TGTGTGTGTGTGTGTGTGTGTGTGTGTGTGTGTGTGTGTGTGTGTGTGTGTGTGTGTGTGTGTGTGTGTGTGCGCGTTTGTGTGTGTGTGTGTGTGTGTACTTTTGCTTGTGTGTGTGTGTGTGTGGTACCATCATATGATCAGGAGAGTAAACACAACAGATGTAATGCAGGAAAACGGTGAGGGTGATGTCATACAGGAAGTGAAGTGAAGCGCACACACAGACTGTAACTGTATTGTAAGCACGGTTTCATGTGACGTTTTGTTTGGCGTTCAGTCTGTTTGCTGTGATCTATTCACCTGAGAAAGACACGTTACCTGCTTTTGTTTCATATTTCAAAGTCAGAGGCAGATTGTGTAATTCTGTAAGCCTCCTCAGACTCAAACATCAGCACATTTTCTATTTGCTGTTTTCTGCTTAAAACCCAAGATCTGCGACATCACTACTGTTTTGGACCAATCCTGGAACAGTATGTAACTTCCACAGTTACAGTGGACTTTGTGGAAGTAGGAGATTAAAATATTTACATACTCAGAGATTCTTGAGCTTTGAATGATTCAGAAGGAGATAATATGTTAATGTAATAATATAAGACTTACAACACATTTACATTGTATGCCGATTTGCACACAGTTTTAAAAATCACGTGCATAACCAGATCTGTTAAGTTTTGTAGGACAAAACAAAAATGATTAGCAATTACTGTTTTTGAACATCACATAGATCTTAACATTACACAGGCTGAATTAGATTTGTCATGATTAGTAGAATCACAGTCACAGTACCAACCTGTGAAGTGATATGATATAATTGTGGAGGGTTCTAATGTAAGAGTTAATAAAAGGACCAGGCGTTTCCGTCCCTGATGATTCAGCTCTGCTTTGGATTGGATCAGGAGCTTCTGTGTAGGGCCTTGTTTCTACCCAACTCATCATCAGTTGTGTACCTCAGCGTCATTGGGTGTTTCGGCCATTTTTCACAAGGCACCCTCTGCTGAGGCAGGCCCACCAAAGGCTGATCAGACCCGGGTGTGTGCTACATAGGGACTGTGGTCATTTTATCCCCCACGCTGTCACTTTTCTTCTCAGCCACAGCAAATGACTGTTCTTTTCAGCTGCTGTGGTGAGTTCTGTGACAGTCTTCCTCTGTACCTGCCCTCTGATGCCCACTTCTTTCAACAATCTTGCCCTGTGTTTGTCGATGAAACCCCTGAAGCCCATTTCCACAGGCTGCCCCATCACCTACCATCCCCTCTCTTCTGCCTCAGCCACAAGACAGGAATAATGCAGCTTTTCAGCTCGTATGCTTCATATGCTTAGTGTTTTCCCAGGGGACTGTGAGCTCAACGATGAATGCTTGATGGCAGGAGTTGAACCACAGCACCAGGTCTGGGCACAAGTTTGTTACAGTGATGTTGGATGGAAAAACAAGACTCTTGTATAAATGAACATGCATTTCCCAGGCCCTGGCTACATTCAGTGGGGCTTGAGACTATAGTTAGGGTTTGGGCTGCTGTTTTTCTGCTTCTTCAATGGAGGCTTTTGGGTTTTGTTGAGTTGATTGGCTGTTTGGTGAGATGGCATTTATTGATGTTCTTTTTTGTTCTGTTGCTGAAACTAGGCATTGCAGCACTTGATTGTGGCACCAGGTGTATCTGCCTTGAGTCAAAGAGGTCTTGCAGCCTGCAAAGATGTGTCTGATGCTTGCTGGGGATGAGCACAAGGAGCATACTGGGTTTTTTACAAGTCAGAGATTCAATTTGGCTGGAGAGGACAGAATGTCATAAGTGGCTCTGATTATGAAACTTAGCCTGTTTGAATCCATATTCCACAGCTCACTCCAGGTGATTTTCTTTTTAGTAATACTGTCCCATCTCATCCTCTCTCCTTACTGGACTTGGCCAGCTGCTCTGGCACACCTGGCCACTTCCTCCTTTTGCCAGACATCCTCCACCACCATATGATGGCACTCTGCTGGAGAGGCCTGTTCCCATGTAGGTGTCCCCCCCTGTCTGATGTAAAAGGGCCGCCCTGGCTTCTGCCACTGCTGCCTTTGGGAGCCACTTCTCCCCCAGTTCTCAAGGTGGGAGCAGCACCTCGTACTAAAGGAGCTTTGGACTCTGTGAGGGCAATCTCCAGCCGTGCCTTGGCACACTTGTATTCCTCTATCAAACTTGAGATTAGCCAGAACAGAGCACCATGGACATACAGCCCTACACTGCTCATGCATCTTGGCAGCCTAAGCCATCTCCTTGTCCATGCATTCACCAGTCTCTCCAGTCGGCTGATATGGAATGTAGTGACTTCATAGATTGTAATTGGCCACATTAGGCGGGGCAGCAGACCATAGTGATAGCACCACAGCTTCAGTTTCCCTGGGAGGGCAGTGTCGTTAATTTGTTGGAGTCTGCTGATTGTGTCCTGCCTGAGTTGCTTTATTTGCTCAGCACCGTTGAGGCTGGTGTTTTACCACCGCTGAGACTTCTGATGGGTTTCTCAAGGATGGCAGGTATTGGCTCCTCAGTGATGATGAATCTCTCACTGGCGAGCTGGCCTTTAACGATGAAGATGCTGCAGGACTTACAGGTTCAACTTTCATGCCCGACCAATGGATGTTACTATGGAGCTTTTTGTAACAGGTGTTTGGTGCATGGCTTCATGGTTGTTATGGTTGTCATATCATCCATATATGCCCTGACTGGGGGTAGATCACACTCTGCTCTCTCTCCTCCAACCACCCACACTGATGCCCATATGACCAACTCTATTGCCAATGTGAGTGCAAGAGGAGTAATTGTGCAACCTGCTGTGCATATGTGAAAGCAGGAGAGTTCAACTGTTTATTATATACTGAATTTGAAGTTTGAGTTGGAGAGGATGATAAGACTTGCTCCAGTTCAAATGGCATGTGCAATTATGCCAAGCTGGTATGATCCACAGCCGATATACATAGTTTGAATTAGTTGTATTATGGGGGCTTTTTATTGCATGCTATCCAATCTAAGAGGTGATGCAGATGGGATAAAACAACCAACTCCATGCCTCAAAAGGTCGTGGTTCACCACATTTAAATTTAAGTGAATTTGATTTTAACATTTTTGATACATTTATTATAGAATTTCACCCAGTTGTGGTTTTGTATTTGATTATCTTATTTCTGCTGCTATTTCCCATTTGCACAGCACTATAAAAAAAGAGACTGGATTTGAATAAAGTTCCATCATGGTTCATGGTCAGCTGCAGTGTGAGTTCTTGGAAAACTTTCAGCTGGTGTGAAATCCTTCATCTATTGAGCTGACTGCATGGATTGCATCAAACATAGATGCGGTAACATCAGCTTTGCAATTGAACAATCTATGAAGGTAAACTGGTTCAAACTAGACTCTGTGCATCTCCAGTAAATCCAGTAATGAGCAGGAAACTGCAGCAGGTCAGCAGAGCACCCCTCCCATTTTCAGCTTCAGACTCTTTGTATTCAAATCACAGCAGTTTTTTTGTTTGCAAGCTGAAGGAGGTGAGTTGTTGCTCTCACTTCACTGAGTGCTTTGTTCGTTGTCACAGAAAACAGGACACAGAGGCACAGTGAGCATCAGAGACAGTGTGAGAGGATGGACAAAATGACATAGTCCGTTATGCAACCGCTACCAACACACATATTTCAGCTTATCAGAATAAATGGCACTCGGATACAAACAAACCATAGCGTGTTCCTATATTCTGAATTGAGAATTAAATTTTTAAAAGTACAATATTTTTAGTTTTTGAAAAGTGGAACAAAAATTTATAAAAGAATAAAAATTTCAAAATTAAAGTTGGAATGTTACAGAAGACCTTTGGTATTTTCCGTAATACAGGGTGTAATCAGTGGATCCACATGGAGTTTGTCTCTTCTTAATCAGACATGTGCCTCCTTGAAAACTGGATTTATGACTTTTTCTAGGTATCTCTAAAATTTGACGATTTTAGCATTTTTATTTTTCTGTAGCTTCATCAATATGTGTGTAATTTGACTCTTACTGCCATATGAGTTATCTGTACATTTACACTCTCAAGTCATCATATTGGTTAGGGAGTCAGTTCAACTCAGAACGGACATTTTTTGACATAGTATGAAAAACATGTGACATGATCGTGGTTTGGATAAGGTTTGGCATAAAACAACTGGGTTAGAGATAGGAAAAAGGTTTGGGGAAGACCAAAGTAAGAAAGACGACAGATAAAATGCAATAAGAGTAAACTTTGGTGTTCTCCAAAAACTACTAAGGTTTCTGCTCCCTAACAATGACTACATTTATATGCGCACTAATATTCCACTTTTTCTGTCACAGCTGAGTGAACGCAGAGCCTTAAACAGAACCTGAAGGAGGCAGCAGAGGGCTCAAATCTGATAGAGTTTATTACATTGTTGGAGGTTATGGACCTGACATTTTTCCAAAGACAATATTCCAAATAAGCAGTTGGTCAGTTTGGCAATGAAAATAAATATCCCCCTAATATTCCTTTTTCCCTCTGGTGGCAGATGTTCTTTGGTATGAAGTCAGCTTCCCTCTTTTGCTCTTTCAAACATCTCCTGGAAAAAGGTCAACTCTTTGATATTTGCTCATATCTACAAAAATCTTGATCTCTGTTATAAAGTTTAAGGTTGATGTGTTTTTTCTTCTTGCCAGGGACACAAACCTTTCTTTGAGCATCCATCTCTACCAGAGAGGATATTAGTTTTCACACCAGCTGAAATTAAACAGGGTCACAACCTCCAGTACAACATGCAAATTACATACATTTTCTAAATTCACTGTATACATGCCCAAAGAATCCTAATAACAGTGGAATAATACCAGCATATTCCATATGTCTGAATTGGAAAATTCTTCAGGCAGAATTCAGAATATCCATGTGGAGTGTGTTCTTTACATGACACCTGTCAAAGCCAGATTAATTATGGAATATTATTGTGCACATAAATGTGTTCAGTTTCCAACACTGATGGACTAACTTCTATCTGGTACCTTGTACGTGGAAAACTGACCCTATGAAAACTAAAGACAAGGACTCATGACTAAGTAGCAGAATGTGATGACTTGGATGTGAGAATAGGCCTGATTTATCCATGAGGATGATTCACTTAGATGAAGATACTGAACTAGCATGCATGCTATGCTTGGATCACCATGGACAATTTTCTATACCTTGGGAAAAAAAAAATCAAAGAATGCAGCTTTAATTTCTAAATACCAGTTGCTGCCTACAGATCTTTTACATCTAGATCTCTACAGAATTTGACCTGTTCTCAACCTCCATCATCTATTGTAAGAGCTCCTTCTGCTTCATAGCTCTATAGCGCCCCCTCAGGACAAACTCCACAGTGCTGGTTGTAGATCGAAGGGACCACCTCTGTGGTGAAAAACAGTTTCTGTTGACTTTAGCAGATAACATCTGTTTGGCTATGGTGTGCCGCTCCATAGTGACACCACATCATCAGCTCTGCTACAGCTTTAACAACAGGCGGGACCTTTTCCACAGCTGGAAACTCCTCCAAAATATCCTGTTCATATCAGAGCTGTTGGTATTAAACATAATCCTGTACAGTCACTCAATTTATTCAGTGCAGGTTTGATCCATGTTTTTGCTATTTGCTGAAGTTGTGCTGATGCAGACAGGTTTGGGTTTATGAACAAAACATTCCATCAAACTAAAGCACATGAGGGACTCAAGACAGTACAACATGAAATAATTTATAGCTCAATGCTTATCTAGCATAGATTTATTATTTTGACATGATCATAGGTTATATCGTGGGAATTGACAAATATGAGCAAACAGGAGAATGAGATTACAATGTCTGTCAACATTAGGACATTTGATTCTGCTACATCTGAAACAATGCTTTTGTGTGGACTTGGCAGTTTCCTTAATTTGTCCAGATATAAGTAATGCAGTTAAATTGTGTATAGCTTTTACTTTTTGGAGAGGTGTTGATATTGTTTTTATGCCAGCTGTAGTTTGTGTTGATTTCTTTTCATTACCATGGAGCGCTGGAATGTTAAAGATTAAGTCCTAATTAAAAAAAAAAAAAAAATGGAACCCTAAATTCTAATTTTCTCAATACTAAAACTATATTTAGTGACCCAGCAGGAGTAGTTTTTAGAAAATTACAGCTTACAGATGGTTGCCCTTCTCTTTCCATCACCTGTGAATGTATACAGTGACGTAAAGACACGGCACTGCTGTGGTTCCAGGTCAATGGAAAAGTAAACTGGGTCTAAGAGGGCCTGCAGGAAGAACCAGCTCAACCCTAGCACTAGAACTGGAACCTTTTCAGTGGTTTGACTGGTTGGGAGGTTCTGCCTTTATTTGGGTCTATTTCTGTTCCAACCTGGTAATGAAGTGACATTTTTACTGCTTTGTCCACTGTTATATCCTGAGTTAAATAGCATGGTAAGAACACATCAGGGGAAGTATCTAAGATGTGTTTTTATAGTCCATCTTCAGAACATTGTAGCTTCACCACAGCTGACCTAAGTAACATCAGCCTAGTGTCAGAGCAGTTGGATTCCTACAGCACTATAGTATCTTCTCCTTAGTCCTTATAAATTGTCCTTTCCAACTAGGTAGGAGGTATTTTTTGGACTTTTCAGATGCTCCCTTTTTTACTGAAAACAACATCAAGTAAGACTTTTAGATTAAATGTCACTAGTTTTGTAGAATATTGCAGTGCCCACAGTGATGAAGCACTAAATAAAAGGGCTAAGACAAAGGAACAGAGATCATCTCAATGCAGAGTGAACCATCATTTCCCACTTTCTGCATCAACATTGTCTGATACTCTGTGATGTCAAGAGCATCTCAGTGTGCACCATGAAGTTTTCATTCAGCTTAGTGTTTGTTTTATTTTAACACAAACTAACGCATTGTGTCTATTCCTGTATTTGTATCTGTTTGAATCTTTGAATTGATTTTGTTTGTACCAGTACAGTGCAAAAAGTTTGCTGTGTGTTTGCTGCATTAACTTCACATATAGCTGTCTATGTGCTCTCTGTCCCCTTGTGCTTGTTTGTGCTGTCCCTAGGTGATTTAGAGAGATATTGTGAAACAATTATAAAAACAGCATTTTTTTCCTTTTGTAAATGTGCATGTAATTGTAATGAATGATATAGGAGAGAGGAGTAACATTGTGGAGTATGTTTAGAACTACAAATGAACTATACTCTGTCAATTACTGTTTTTTTTTTTTTTTTTTTTTAATGTCCCAATTCCAACTGCACTCGGGGACTGGCTCAAGTGACCCAAAAGAGACACACTGATGAGTTACTTAGGTTAGTTATTTATTTGTCTGTTTGTTTGTTTGTTTGTTTGTTTGTTTAGATTTTAGCTTAATTTTCTTCAGTTTGGTATGGTTTTTACCCTTCAGCCAACTTCTGGCCGAAGGCGTATTGTAATCATTTTTAAAGTCAAAGTGTCTTTATTTGTCTCCCATGGGAGAAATTTGTTTTGGACAGAGGGTTCCATTGCACACAAACCACACATACTCAAACGTACATACACATTCAACCCGGAATAAAATACATAAGTAATCCATAAATAAGTGGGATAAAAGTGCAATGCATTATTACATTAGTTAAAGACAGTTAAAAACAAAAAGTGCAATGTGCAAATTCAGCATTATGTAGTCACTAACAGTCACGTGGGACAGAACACACCCCTTGCATTAATAGACACTCTTGTCTGGGTGGGCTCAGTGGTTCTTATCCCTTTTGTCCCGTGTCATCTGCTCATTGATGAGTTTTACTGACATAGGGATGAATGAATGTTTGTATCTGTTGTGTGTACATAATGGAACCCTGTACCTTCTACCTGAATGTAGTAAGCTGTATTCGGGATAGAGGACATGGGAGGGGTCTGCTAAAGTGGTCAGTGCCTGTCTGAGGGCCGTATGGTTAAACAGGTCTTGGGGGGTCAGAAGTGCTGGAACACCCATAATTTTCCCAGCAGTCTTGACCAGGTTAAAAATCTGTGCTTTTGTTTTAACACCCAGGTTTCCAAACCAGCAGGTAATTCCGTAGCGTAACACTGACTGTGGCTCTGTAAAAAATCAGCATGATGCTTTTGCAAACACCAAACAGCCTGAGTCGACAAAGGAAGTGCGAACGCTGGTGGATACGGGCAGACAGTTGCCACTTGGGTGTTCCAGCCTAAGTCCTCGTCAGTGTTCACCCTCAGATATCTAAATGAACCGACCTGCTCGATGTTGGTCCCATGTATGGCCACAGAGCTATGATCGCCCACTGCTCTGGGGTCCACTACCATTTCCGCTGTTTTATTGGTGTTGATTTGTAGCTGGTGAGCGTCACACCAGTCCATAGACCCACTCACTCCAGATCTGTGGCTGCTTAAGTCGTCCGTGGTTTTAAGCAGACGTAGTATGACAGTGTCATCTGAGAATTTCACCACATACTGGTCCTGCTGGGAGCTGACACAGTCATTTGTGTAAAGCGTAAATAAAAATGGTGAACTGACACATCCTTGGGGGGCCCCGGTGCTGCTTAATGCAGTATCAGATAGAGCGGAGTTTACCCTTACCTGTTGTGGCCTGTTAGTTTTGTCGTCTGTTTGTCCATTTAACAACATAATCACATTATCTGAAGAATGCATTGAGATATCTGCACCAAATTTATACTGTCACCTTGACCTACTTTTTCAAGGTCAAGTGGCCTTGTGCAGCTATAATATCTGAGTACTTTCAAATATAAATATGTATGTAATAAATTTTATACAAAGACAATCTAATCTAAATTATAGGGCTGTAACTTTCAACAGAATCTTACACTATATTTGGCTGAGGGGGATTAAAAGTGGACAGCATGTTATGTTTAACCTTACGGTCCACTTAAGAAACTACCACAAGTCACAATACAACATGAACATTTTAAATTTTCAGTCTACATTAACAGTGTAAATGAACCAAAAGAGACAATAGAGAAAACTGTCAATGTCAATGGGACTGATTATATTCAATGCAGTGATTTGTTTTAGATGAAGAACAATACATGCTTTCAGAGTCTCCAAAAGGCTCCAATAACACCAGAAAAAGTTCATAGATTTGTCACCAGTACCTTTTTCGATAGAGTCTCTAGAGGGGTCTGAAAAATGACTAAATATACCAACAAAGTGGTTAAGTTGGAAACCCTGACTTTTACAGCTATAGACGTACTATGGGTTTATGACTGTGACAGAGAAAATCATTGTCATTTAGAGGAAAATGTGTGTGTTTTAGTGTTTGAGTCACTTTTCAAAAGTTGATCAAACTTTACAAACAAATTTTAAAACTTGCAAAATTGTGTGGTTAGGTGCCTTTTGAGGGAAAGAAGTTGCTTGAGTAGTCTGAAAAGTTTCTAAATCTAGTCACAAAAGTGCTAAGGTGGCATCAATGCTACCAATGTGATGTCAGTCAGAGCCTGATCTGCAACCACGAATGTGCCAAACAGCAGAATTAGCTGTGTTTTGGACTAAGATTTTACAACAGTTAAAATGTGTGATTGATACCACATATGAATTTTACTATTTCAATCCAAATAGTGGAAGGGTGAGATCACCTTCATAAATACATCTTAGTAACATCCTGTGTAGATGATGGGAGAATCTGAGCATTGTCAAGCCTCACAACACACTGTCAAATAATCCAACCTCATGTCTGCTGATGTGTTTTTATTAGCTGCCTTCTCTGCCTCTTAAAATAACTTGCTGTGCTGTCATGTGTCTGCCTTGGTTCCAAAACACTTAATGTCTACTTAATGTGCAGGTTGTAAATCTGAGAGATGATGCGCAGTAAAGTAAGAGAAATGTGTTTTTGGTGAAAAATGGGTGAAATGAATAATAAGAAAGTGCCAGCTATTCATCTAAATGTGAGTGCATTTAGCCCAGTTTGGTCCTGTTTAATGGAAACCATTCCAGGGAGTTTCCATCCGAGGAATGTTTGAGGGCTGAGCTGTGGTTCATATCTGTTCTCCACCCAAACGCACTGCTCAGCTCTACAGGAGGCAGACACTTGGGTTATTTTATTACCAATTTATTTCCGACCACATTTGGACTGTTTGCTTTGTCTCACATATTTCATGTTTGTTTACACTGTGATCTTTTTATGAAGCTTTCCTAAGCCACTAAATCTTGTGTTTTTATAGCAGCGTAAGATGTGGAAGAGCAGCTCTATACACACTATATTGTATTGTACAACTTAGTATTTATAAGGCGTATTAGTTTGTATAGTATTTTGATTATTTTATAAATAAATATGACATAAATATGGCATTTTATAATATTATAAAATGTCATAGCCTAATAAATATTGGTGTAACAGAAACTTTTTTTAATCCAAGAAAGTCCTCCAAGTCCAAATTTTATAGACATATATTGTCATTTTTTGCTGATTATGATCAAAGGTTAAAGTCATTTTACATTCCTACAGTGAAATGACAGCAGTTATGTAAAACAATTATTAAAATGTAATTTTTTTGAATGAAATAAAAAACTAGTAATGACGTGTTAATCCAATGCCCAAAAAATTCAAAAAAGTTAAAAAAAAATGTCTAAGTAGACCCAAAACATATAAATAAACAAACACAGACGCACAAAACATATGGTGGAAAATTTCAATTATTTTATTTTAATTATTCAATGTAATTACGCATGTCCCTAAAAAGAAATGACTTTTTTAAATTAAATTTTCTGTCTCTTTTGGTCCCCTGCATATGAATAATGAAAAAGTGTAAAATGATAAATTCACTGTCAAAATAGTTTTGGATTCTGATCCCTCCATTTGCAAACTTCTGTTTCTTGTGCGTTCTTGTGTTTTTCATCTTTGGTCAGCATGGCCCCGGAAAGCTCCTCTTTAACCTCTTGAACTGTTCCTTTAAAGGCTGTGATAAACCCATGTGGTTTCCTGTTTTAAACCCCTCCTAGCTTTAATTTCCTGATGACACAAAAACCATCAATCACTTTGACTGTGTGATGATTTAATGAGTTTCCTTGTTTTTCTTCAGTAGTGTTATCTGATTTATGAATACATGTATGCATACCTCTGGAGTAATCATGTATTAATAACTGTGTTAATAATAAATGTACAGACACTAAAATACTGCACTGATAAGAAGGGGCTGTAGGAGCTAGTAAAGTATTGATGAGAATAAATTATCAATATAAATGTTTCATTAAAAGCATTTTAGGGATCATTAAACTGTTGATCTGTCCTCCATAATGAACATGTTTCGTGTGAGCTTTACGACATTTCCACAGCTCCCACAGTGTGTTGCAGTAGGCTGTAGGCTGCCAATTATTGATCTTGACATGTCCTCCTGTGTTTCTGATCAGCTCAATACAACAATCAATACACACATGCAGACACACAGTTTGCTGTTGAAGCACATCTTCAACAGCTCTGCTGCTCTGGGCACTGTCAGCTTGCAGGCTTAACTCCTATCTGTCTTTATTACACCAGACTCCACCACCCTCTCAAACTGTGTTTTTCAACCTTGGGGTCACCTGAAATTTCTAGTAATTGATTAAAAAAAAACAAAAAACAAACATTTGGTAAGTTGAGAGAGACAATCACAATCCATAAAAGACATGACAAACTGTGAAGCTGAAACTGAAGCACTGTGGTAC
>JAPQRP010000009.1:32951068-32961352 GCA_037367295.1 Apogon hyalosoma | reverse complement strand
GATCGTCATTTGCATCAAGTATTTTGGAAAATCAAACAAAAACATCATTTGCATAATAATTTGGAACGCAGTGTACAGGTCTGTCGCATTACTTGTTGAATTATGTACTGAGGTGCGGATTGAGGATGAACTGAGGTCCGTGAGGGTGGGGGTTTCCACATTGTCCATCTGTATGTGCAAAAACTTTGGCATGGACTGAAGGCTGAGGGTTTTCAAGTGCGCACACTTTATTATTATTATTATTTTTTTTTTTTGTTCTAATGGGGCACAACCAGAACAAGTCAAAACACAAAGTTCTAACTTCAAAATCTCAATCCAAACACCAGTGGGTCACAATAGCTGTGTACACTTTGTCTATACATTCTGTCTAGACAGAACTGTTCAAAAAACTTATTGGATATATTTTAAAAAATAATGAAACCAAAATGATTGTTCACTGCAGAGTACTTTTCTTCAGTCCTCCAAGTTCACTAGAACTTTAATCAGAATGAGCAGTTGCGTCAGAGAGGCGTTTCCCAGCAGCCTGAAGCCTCTTAAAGCCTTTAACCCTGCAGGTCTACCGCAGTGCCTTTGAGCCAGCCAGCCTTCCAGACAACTCCACCTCCACACATAACAAGCTTCTGAGTCTGAGCCTGTAATCACACTCATTTAGGCCTCATGAGCTCTCATGAGGGTGGCCAGGCCTTTTAACATTGAAAGGAGAGTGCTTTGTGGGGGGTGAGAGATGTAATTACCGGTGGCTGACTCATTAACCCGAGTGGGCAGGGCCACTCAAATTACAGAGTGGACTCAACGCCAAACACTCATTAAATGCTTAAACTACAACTCCGATGCACACACACTTACAGACACGACTCCTGCGTGAGCAACATTACACAGACAGAGGTCACAGCACACACGTTCACAGGTAAATCAGAAGTGCATTTAGACTTTTTAAATACGAAGTTCCACACTCACATCAACTGAAATTAAGTCCTTCCCTTGGGTTTGGTCTTGTACCCTGTAATCATTAGATGTAGAGCTGCAGCTGTCAATTATTTTTGTAACTGATTAATCTATTGATTATTTTCTTTGATTCGACTAAACAATTTGAATAGGCGAAGAAAATAGTAAAATGTGAAAAACACATCTCTGAAAATGTCAACTTGTTCTTGATACCAGAACCAGCTGAAACAACAACCACCAAAAGCATCAAAGTAACATTTAAGTAACATACATAAAACATATTTATATAGAAATAACAACAGCATAAAAGTATATGTAAAACTAACTATAGAAAAAGCCAGTTTTTTTTATGTTTGTCTGAAACCTTAAAAGTTTGAGTAGCTAAGTGATGGGTCCAATGAAGAAAAGTGAGCATATAGACATTTTCTGCCTTTTTGTCCTCGTCTTGTCTGACCTGTGTTCCATATTGTTTGTGTTGAGCCTGGTGTGTGTCACAATAAGTGTCAGTGTGAAACACAACAGCGGAACTAATGTTTAACGGCAGTGAAATTAAGGAAACAAAACTTCCAATCAGGGAAATTGTAATCAAATACTTTTTTTTTCTAGCAAGTCTAGTCACTGAATCAGTTAATCTTTTCAGCTCTAATTAGACGGGCAAACTGAAATAATCTTTCCGGGTGGCCACTGGACTCCAATACAGGCCGCCATGTTGACACAGATACTGCACTGCTGTTTGTAGGTTGACCCTACTGTACTAATAGATGTAACAGGTGCCAGTTATAAATGTGGCCATTATGTGGGGAGCAATAGATCAAGCTGCATAGCAATAGAAAAATAAAACATAATTTCCTGATTCTGTCACAGCAGCTATGTTCTGACACAGATTAAAGCTATACCTACCGATCTGGCATGTCTCACAGCACTTAATAAAAATGTGAACATGAACAACCCACCTCCCACCAAAGCCCCGCCCGCTTCCCCCTTAGTGAGCTCTGACACTCACACAGTGGGAGGTGGAGGGGCGGTCCGCTCCAGCGTGCCAGCCGACCCCTCCCTCAGCAATCAGACAGAACATCATTCACCTGCTGGACTCCTTTATCACTAAGAGACCCTGTATGTAAGGGTCTAGTCTGTGCAACGCTGGATCATTGTCTTCCCTGCACCTCATCACTAGGGCTGGGTAAAAAAATTTATTTGCTTGATCTTAGATCAATTTCTTTTTAATTTTGCGTAATCGATTAATAGTGGATGAGATCAATTTTTCAGAGGAGGACTGCAAGTATCTGACCCGGGTACCGCTGATGTGGAAGCACAGCCGGCTCAGTCTTGCGAACCCCTGGGGAAGATGGGCGTCTCGATCTCGCTCACAACGGTTCTGGCACAGGAGGGACATAGAGGAAGGGTGGGGAAAACCCCTCCATGGGAGGTCCTCCCAGCCTCAAACTCGAACCCGCAGTGTGAAGGAACTTGCTGCCCGGAGGTCCTCCGAGGCGAGTCACAGAAGCCAATCATTCTAGGAATATTAACTTGGATCCACACTCAGCCATAGGTGATACTATCAGTTACTGTGAAGTTAGAGCAGTGGTCTAGCGAATAGAAGACTCCGTGACTGTCAGCTGACATTTGTGGTTTCATAGTCCATACATTTATCATTTTGCATCAGTCCTACATTGTGTGACACAATGTATGTATATGCAGAGTCCCGCAGTCATAAAAATTTAGCTTTGGGTGGATGTGTCTGTAAAGTCACGTCCACCTGACTCCTGGACTTTATCTCCATCCTTCATTCACCAGACTGACTGCTGCAATCGGGTTTTTCTGTTGTTCCCCTTGGTTGTTGTTTCTGTTAATAAATCCTGTTTTTTTTCCCTTCAACACCGTGCATTTGAGTCCTATCCACTCACATCCTTAGACAGCAGACTGCGGTCAGTGACAGAAGGAGCAGCGCGAGTGAAATGTCAGATTCAGAGGCACCGGTATCTGATGTGGGACCGCAGTAACGGATGACTGACAGGAGGCTCAGCCAGGTTTGGCCAGACTTTATCAGAAACATATGAGAAACATTTTTGAGTTTCAAAACCTGGTTGATTTTTTTTTTTTAATATTTTAGTTTGACACTTGCTTATTAGGAGCATTTTAAGATGACAAAAGAAAAGTGTAAAAATGCAACATCATACGTTGTAGCTTTAACACACTGCTACAAAACTAAATGGGAATATTTTAGAAACCAATAATAAACAGGTTGAATAAGACTTCAGATATGGCAGTAACAAACACTGCCAAGGACATTCCCTCAATAGGGAAGTGTACTACCTATCTGGTTTTACTTAAAGCAGCGAATCACTTCCTTCAAAGTGAACAACTTTGAAGATGACTCCCATCATAAACACAGTCTGCTTGTTTACATAACAAATCAAAACGTCACTTGGGCCTTTTCAGAAATTTTGTCCCAAAGTGCATTGTGGGAATGGCGACCAAGTGAAAGCAGTTTCTCACAGATTTGGCAAGAAAACAAGCCAGATCACTACAACATAAAAAATATACAGTCCGCCAGGGTTGTTTTAAAGAATGAGTATAGTCGGTGGATGGAGGTAAAGGTGACATTTGGTTTCAACACTTACAGAGACAGCAAAATTGCTGCTGCATGGAATTCCCATTCCCACAGTGCACTTCGTGACAAAATGTCCGAAACTGCCTGAGTGACGTTTCAGTTTTTTATGTAAACAAGTGAACTGTGTTTATGAATGTCATCTTCGAAGTTTTTCACTGAGAGAAGCGATTCAGGTGCATAAGCTTGGGAAGACTAATGGATTAGTGATAATTAGGCTATCACTGGGGTTTTGCTAATTTGAGAAAAAAAAATTGTAAAAGTCAGTACAATATATTAAAACACCAGACATGTTGAACTGGACCACTTTCTCCACAAGAGGCTAGATTTTTGGTGTCTAGTCTTTTCCTAGTTTGGGATCAATAAAGTTCATCCATCTACACCCCCCCACACACACACACCCACCACCACCACCCCGCCCATACACCCCCTCACCCTGGCTCTTCTGCTCGTCTGGACTCGTCACTGTTTGAAACATCTTACGATTGTGCTCAGAAGGATTGTGCAGCTGCAGGCGGCTGAGCAGAGGTGAGGTTAGCAATACTGACATATGACAGAGACAAAACAAAGAAGAATATCGCAGTAACAAGCAGCTGAGGCCTTCATCAGCTGTCCACACCTTCCTCCTCCTCTTACTCCCTCTGCTGTTGCAGCTTTTCATGAAAAACCATCCATTTGACTGTCTGCATCACTGCCCACAAACATGACTGCACAACATTAATCAGTCCAGTTTTGAACGGGTTGTCCTGATGTTCATTCTAGTTTTGAACCTCCAGGCAGCTTGTAGTTTCATTTTTTTTGTTGGAAAATCAACTTATGGGGCTTTAAAGTTCCTGCAGAGATAATCCATCACTATGTTTGCTCTGAGTCTGAGCTCCACGTTAGAGACTGAAGCAGCTGCTGCCTGTATTAAGCTGCCGACACAGTTGCTTTTCACTACATTTAGATTTTTTTTTCGTCCATCTGCAGAAGTGAATAATACCTGAAAATATTACCAGAACCTTGATATTTATTTATTAAGCTGGTGGAAAAATCTTGAATTTTGTTATGCATCTCCCTTATCTGTGGCTTTTGAAAGATTTTTTTTTTTTCCTGAGAAAGATCTTTTGTTCGCAGAATGGCAGAGGAATTTTTTTTGTTTTCATTCCTTTGGCTTGTAGTTTTCTAAATGTCATAATGGCAGGCAAAACCATGTGTCTAAAGCAGAGTTAACAGCCTGCTTGATTCACTCTATTCAGGTACGTTTTTGTAAATATGGTCTAAAACCAACAGAAGTGTTGGGAGAAGAAAATATGTTAATGTGTGTACACAAAGCGCTCTCACAAACTCACCTGCTTGACATGCTCTGTGCTGTAACAACATATTGGACCTGGTGGGGGGGGTAGGGGCAGGAAGGAGAGAACAAACACACCCAAAGTGCTGACAAAACAGTATGTTTCACAGTGTCCAAAGATGTAACAGATTCACACTAGAGAAGGGGGAGGCAGCACCCAGCATTCCACAAAGAGACTTCACTGAGCTTCAGGCTCTGTTTAAAAAAAAAAAAAAAAAAAAAAACAACTTCTCATAACTGGAGTGATGAAGAAATTCCTCTGCGTCTGAGTTCCAGGCACTCAGCAGGAGTCTGGACCCCCACAGTCTGAGGGGGGAGGAGGATGAAGAGCTTGAGATGTCCAGAGTGGAATGAGATCAAATGACAGATCATTTCACCACAAAAATATTTAGCTGCACCTGCAACATTCCCCTAAATACCATATTTTTAATCTCATATCCATTGTTAAGATGGGTATGTCAGATCATGTGACCCTCCTAAATATGTGCATGTGTAACTGAGGAATAATTAAATGATGCACAGTATAAGCAAAAGTATGATTGAATAGCAGCAGTCTAAAGATGGGGCACTATATAGACCACTTCGGAGTTGACGTCACAGTCTACGTCACTGCAGTTGCACATGCAATCTGGTGGCAGAAAAACGCTGTATATCAATTGAGTTAAACTGAGAAATCGGAGAGAATACAGAGAAAAGAGGAGGGAAAATGACTTGTGCGGTAGATTGTCAGAATAGAAATTCCAAAAAAAGCAACCTTCACTTTTACCAAATACCACCATTGAAGATGCCCTTTGAGGCAAACCGTAGATGCTTATGGTTGATGCCATTAAACGGACAGACTGGACTGATGAAATCATCTGGAATTGTCGGCTCTGCAGTGCCCATTTCATATCAGTATGTATATTAAACGACACTTACCCAGCCATGTAAGTGCAGTTGGCTGGCTGTTAGTACAGAGTTAGTCGACTTGTTGATGATCGCCCATATCTTAAAAAACTGTGTTTTATGTTCTTGTCACTGATTAGGCAGCACATTGGTCCTCAACACACGAATACCACCACACAAATCAATATCAAGTTCAATATCCTGGACATGACTGCAAAGTACAAAGTTTGTTATATATTACAACGTGTTATGTGTTCTTTGTGCTCTTAAACTGAAGGGTCAAACAGGATGAAGTGCATATCTGCATCATTTAAAAAGTTTGATCCAGTGTGTGCAGTTAATGACTGTACATCTGTTGACAAGAGTACATACAGTCAGACATACGTGAAACACCTGTTTGTCCCTCCAGCGTCCACACATCAGCCTTACTTTTTATACACTCCATCTCTCTCACACACACTCGAAGTCATCATGAGTCCAGATGGTCTCCTGCAGCAGACAAACATACTTTGACATGCTCACACCTTCACATCAGGTCATGAAAGCTACACTATGATTGGCTGACTGTGTGTCTTCGTTGCCATGTGATTGGCTGTTGGCACACTGGTGTAACCCAGTTGTTTTGAGCTGGTAGTGTAGTCGGTGTACAGCGGCCCTCTTAAGTCCACTGGAATTTTTCAGGATTTTTTGAAAGCGAGTTAGGGACTTCACCAGTGTTCTCTAACCAGAGGTCTTCAACATCTAAGTGGAGGAATATGGAACTGAATTGGCCTGAAATACATTGGAGAGCCTATCCCTGAAAATGCTCAAAGGTCAGATCCTTAAATCGATGGGCAGGTGGCAGGCTGCCGCTCCTGCTTGAGAATTTTGATATAATCCATAAATTGCACAAGTCTGCAGAGGGATTTGGATTTGATGCAATGTATGCAGGAACAGAAGATGCGGTGACATCTGACTGAGACGAGGGAGAAAGAGGTAGATTATTCAGTGTGTTCACACTCAGCATTTGTCAATTCTATGGGTAGGAAAACAATGCTATCACCATGTTTTAGTCACATGTCTTTTCTCCTCACCTGTGTTTTGTCTGTGCAATTTGTTTCATGCTTCTTTTGATGCTTCTCTTTTTAAAATCATTATTTTACATGCATTCATGGCTCTACAACATTTCCATAAGATGTCTGTTCATCTTGGCCCCGATGCGTTTAAAACGACTTCTCAGAAATAGCACAGATGATGTTTTCTGGAAGTAACTGGAGTAACCATACACCCTTACTAAAATGTCCTGTCACTGTATTTCTGAGGTGGATTATTGTAGTAAAATCAGTATGTTGTTGAGGTTTATTCACACGTCCAGTTTTATGTCTGGATGCCTCAAACAACATTCCTGATTTTGTGAAACTATGAAAATGAATGTCTGCTTTAGAAACGATTATGTAATACTAGTATGTGACCCATGGGGAGCCACGGGTTGTAGATGTGGTAGTTTTTATGCTGGGGAGAGCAGACTTTTGGGAAAATGTGTTAGTCTATATTTTATAAGTACTGACATAAAAATTGTTTGGTAAGTAATTCTTTAAAATGTGTACAACAGTTAATATATTTATATACAGGCACACCTGCAGAGTGGAATTGTGAGCCACATGAATGGGGTGGGGGGTGAGTAGTTCGTAAGACTGGGGGGTACCTCACAATGAGTAGGCACAGACCATATGGCCATATGTCTCCTCTTTCCCTTTGCAAAGTGAAAGTGAAACTTGCCATGCGTTAATAATTCCTCTACATCTCCCGCTGTTGTGAAGTTCATTGACCTTTCCCCTACCTCCTGAAACTTCACAGACTTTCATTTGAGGGGGCTGGACATTTATTAAAGGGGGCATTGCCCCTTCTTAACCCCCCTCCCAAACCGGCCTCAATACCGATATGTCAGGACTGTGGCTAGTAAATGCAGCTTTCCTGTTTTTTAACTTAATTTCCCGCCATGCAGCATGGTAGTGCACTTCTGTGATTGTAAGGGTGAAGACACCACCCCAACTGCCGATCATTGCCAGAAAAGGTAGCCCAACTGATCAGTCGGCTCCTGTCTCCCTGACATGGTCAAAAAAGTGTGAAGAACACACCAAATCGACTACTGACTTGAGCCTACATTCTGGGCTTGCATGAGACGTAAGACCGGAAATCTCTCTAGACCAAAACACAGCATTCACTGTCATCAATCACTGGCTGTCAGCAGAAAGTGTTGAGTAGTCAAGAAGGGTTGTTGTACTCATTGAATGGATGGCTATTAATAAGGAGATACAGGCGTTGTCAGCTCTGGGGCTTCTTGTGGAAGAAGAAAGATGTCGCAGGTGAAAACTAAGGAGAAATCGCACTGTGCTAATAGTATTCACTTCATGGAATGAATGAAGTCCATAGTCAACACTGACTGCCACTCATTCAGATACGATATGTGCAGTTCATGGTCCATTATAGAAGACAATAATAGTGTGAAGTACCTTGGCATAACTGGATTCGCCTGGAAACTTGTCGATCAGTGATTCACTAGTCAAGGGCTACCCTCCACCAATCAGAATGGTCCAACTGAATGACAGGTAGTGGCCGATTACACATGTTGAATCAGTCGAAAAGACTGGCGACAGCATTAACAACGGCCGATCTCATGGAACACACCAAGCAGACTCATGACGCCGACCTCGCCAGACTGCCCGACGAAGTCCGACCATCGAAAATCGGGTTGGTGTGTCTTCGCCTTAAGGCAATTGTATTCCAAAATGACAAATATCTCTGAAAATATTGGTCCTATCAACTTGCCAAATATTTTATGTGGAGATGGGACTGTTCTTCAACTGTAGGAACCAAATTGGCCAGGTAAAAACATCTGTTTGTCAGAATTGTGCTCTCACACACACACAGACGCTCTGAGACCTTCCAGTATTATGATATAGATTTTGTATTATGCATGCTAATTTCTAAATTCAGTGTTGTGTTTTCAGGTTCTCTGGCACCTGGATATCTTTCGTCGCAGTTTCCGTCAGCTGAGCACTCATAAGTGCATGGAGGACTCGTGCATCTTCTGTGCTCTGAAGGTAAAACCTCATGCACACTGATACCAGTGGCCAGACTACACATTCATCCCATTTTCCACCTCACTGTCTTTGTCTTCTTCTTCAGAATATCTTCGCTCAGTTTCAGTACAGCAGTGAGAAAGTCTTGCCATCTGATGCTCTTCGCAGTGCCCTCGCCAAAACCTTCCAGGATGAACAGAGGTTTCAGCTCGGCATCATGGATGATGCTGCAGAGTGCTTCGTACGTCTCACACACACACTTGAGCTCACTTGTTAAAGTTTCTCCCTGCAGCCTCTCATCTATGGTGTTGGATCATGAACTCCAAACTCAAGACCAAATAGACAAAAATACCCAACATAAATATGAATTTAATTTTAATTATTTTTAAAACATTACTAGTGTGTTGACCTGTGGGAATCCACAGGTTCTAGAAGCAGTGGAGTTGATAAAATGGGGAGCTGAGCTAAGCTTACTGGTGTAACACACAGTTTAGGAAAAAATATAATAACCCTCAGCATGTTTTGTATTCAGATCCAAAATAACAGATAAGATTGCATTCATAGTTACCTAATATATTTATTATATCCCTGAACGGAATGTCGGGATATTATGTTTTTGGTCCGACCACTGCCACCAGCCCTCCGCCAGTTCCATGGCCGCCGGATATCCTTCGTGTTAATGTGATAACTTGAAAGATATTCAGTTTAGAAATTCCACATTTTCCATATCAATGAATATCATGGAGAGGAAGAACTGATTCAATTTTGGACAGTTTACCCTTTCTAGATTGGCCACAAGGGGCCGCTCAAAAGTTTAAAATCACTAAACACTCTTTTGTTCATATCTCTGGAACTATTTGTCTGATTGACTTCAAATCAAGTGCAAATGAAAGGTCATGACCTGGGGATGCCTCGTGTCATGACATCATTAAGGATTGGGGGCGTTTGGGGATATACCCCAAGCTGTTGCTTCCGACGGCGTAAGCCTAGTTTGAAAGGGCTTTACATCATTACTGAATGACTTCATCACATGCACATAACTTGATGACTTGACTAAGCTTACTGGTGTAACACACAGATTAGGAGGAGATAAAATGGCCCTCATTTTGTTTTGTATTGACATCGACATGGACCATAGACTTTTACACAGGACTGAACATGACAGTGTATTGCGACTCACTGCCGTCCTGTGTCCGGATCCGCTGAACTCCTGTCCGTTTGATCTGAGTCTGCACAGAACGGTCTGTCACTGTGTTACGGCAAGGGAGGGGTGGTCCAGAGGGGGACATTAACTGGGCCACAGTAAGAACCAGACCAACCTTGTTAGTGTGTGATAACAACCGGACCTGGTTCTCCTGGTGGTTCCATTGATCCGGATCGCGGGGGGGGGGGGGGGGGGGGGGGGGGGGGGGGGGGGGGGGGGGGGGGGGGGGGGGGGGGGGGGGGGGGGG
>JAPQRP010000009.1:32913445-32951058 GCA_037367295.1 Apogon hyalosoma | reverse complement strand
CCTGGTTCTCCTGGTGGTTCCATTGATCCGGATCCAGACCCCCCCCCCCCGTTTGCATCTGTGAATGGACTTGTCCGCAGGCCGCCTGTAAGCCCATTGTAATTTTAAAAACAACTAATATCTCAAAAACTATTGGACAAATCAGTAAGCTGTTTTCACCTGTCTGATCCTTGACCTAAAATACATAAGTATTCCAAAAGGCAAAGGCTAGCTCTGTCCAGTTTATCAGTTATAAAGTGGACACACATGCATGCACACAGAGGCCACTTGGCTTTTATAATATAAATACCATTTTATTGATTTAGTTTACTTTAACTGTTATTTTTTACTTGTGTTCATGTCTTGTGCACTTTTCTACTCTGGATAAAGCTCTTATATGTAAGTATATTTTTATATATAAACAGATTGTCTGATAATCTTAAGCCAAATGTAAAAGAGTTACGATGAAAACAGCATAGCAAATACAAGATGACAATA
Organism: Apogon hyalosoma; assembly: GCA_037367295.1. Taxonomy (NCBI): domain Eukaryota; kingdom Metazoa; phylum Chordata; class Actinopteri; order Kurtiformes; family Apogonidae; genus Apogon; species Apogon hyalosoma. Next base: position 32,950,581 of record JAPQRP010000009.1, on the reverse strand, counting down.
GAAGATGTAACAAGACAAAAATTACATTAGAAAAGAAAGTTGGGGAGAATTTTTTTGCAGCAGAAAAGTCACTCTGATGTTTGTGTATATTAGCGTTTGCGTTGTCTTCTGTGTCTGATGTTGCCACTGTTGCAGCCGAGCTAATATTACTTGTTAGAACGGATGTTGAATCTGTCTTACTATGCATGACATCACGACATTTATTTAACTGTTTTAACAATGGAAGAGCCAAAGCATGATGTCAATTTCCACGCATAATCTATTACATTGACATTTTAAGGAAACAGAATATTTATCTTTTGAACCTTGAGCAGAAAAGATTTGTGAAGCACTGGGTCTTTTATCTCCTCCACATTATTTTCTTCTCCTATTTTTTGTCAGGACTTAAGTTCTGTGATAGTGGTGAGAAGATTGTTTGATTGTGGGATTTGGGGGTCCTTCCTCATGAAAATATTCTATTATACTGCCCGGCCAAAAAAAAAAAAAGTTGCACATGCAATATTTCACTGCACCACCTTTGGTTTTGATTACAGGAGACATTCAATGGATTTAACAAAGCAAATAGTTCAGATCCTTCCTTCGGTAAGTACTGCAGTGGTTAATGTTTTAGCTGTAACAAATTATTTAACTGATGCAGTAAGTGTCCTCTCATGTCTTTAATGTCAAAAAGATTGGACAATACCAGGACTGATCAGGATTGATCAGAGTTGTGTCAGAATGGTTCAGGGAGAATGAGACATCATTTACACACATGGATTAGCCTTCATAAAGCCCAGACCCTAATTTGGGATGTGATGAAGACTTGATGCAGCGGTTCGATTCTCCGTCATCAATAATCAAAAATGAATGCAACTGTGAATGGAAAAAATATGATGATCCTTATTGTGACACTATATAAGCATTATGTGGCAAAAAAGATGTCACAGTGAATGTTTCCTGTAATCCAGACCAAAGGTGGTGCAGTTAAATTTTGCATGTGACTTTTTTTTTTGGGCCATGCAATGTATTTGACTAAAATCTGTATGTGGGGAGCTTCACACAACCCCCCCCCACACCACCCATCCACAAAAAAAAAACAAAACATAGCGCTACATCATTTTGGTTCATAATTATTGCATTATTATTCATTTTTATTATTATTATATGTGTATTCAAATATGTTGTAAAATTATTGAAGATAATAAATAGAAAATAGATAGATAATTATTAGAATTAGATTAAATTTAGAGCAAAGTTTATTGATGAAGCTAAACAAAATAATGTATTTATATAGACCACAATGTAATACATGTCAAAGCACATTTTAATATTGCTGCATTCTTTTTTGAAAGTTTAAAATTTTGTTCATATCACCTGGATTTCACATCTTTGTCATGTTTGTACAGGAAAACATCCTGATGAGGATTCACTTTCACATCGCAGATGAGACCAAAGAAGACATCTGTACAGCCAGACACTGCATCCCTCACCAGAAGTTCGCCATGACGCTGTTCGAGCAGGTGAGACCAACTCCAGCCAAAAGGTTCCATTACGTTTCCTGCCTGTTTACTGCCTGTTCATCCACCGTTGGTATGTTTGGTGTGTGGTCTCTTTTTCCAGTTTGGCTGAATGCTCCGTCATGCAGTAACAACAGTGTACCAACAGTTTGGTCAAAATATGATCTGTTTAAGTTTTGAGGGTTTAATTTATGTTGCTGTGTGCTTTCCTGGTTGATATTTTCTTTACTGACAATTGTTTCACTTTTGATCACTGTTAGATAAATAGGAACATGGCTAGGACAAAGGTCTTCGAAGTTTTCTTAAAGCTGGAGGAGGATTTCATGTTCCTAATAATAAACTCAGAGCAGCAACATGTCATTTAAAATGATTTTGAATTTAGTTACATGGTGGACGAAAAGGACCACACTTTTCTCACCTCTGTCTTTACAACCTAGAGCCAAAACAAATTGAATTATCAATTAATAAAAATTATTCGATTACAATTTTTACCTTTCGGCCAACTTCAAGCTGAAGGGGTATTATAATCATTTTGTCGTCTGTCTGTCTGTCTGTCCATTCAACAACGTAATCACATTATCTGAAGAATGCATTGATGTATCTGCACCAAATTTATAGTGTTGAGGCATCTTGGCATGGAGCAGAAGAATACTGAAAATAGGTGACCTTGACCTACTTTCTCAAGGTCAAATCGGGACATGTCCTTTCAACAACGTAATTGCATTATCTGAAGAATGCATTGAGATTTCCACACCAAATGTACACAAAGACAATCTAATGTAAATTATAGGGCAGTATCTTTCAACAGAATCTTACACTATATTTGGCCGAGGGGGAATAATAGTGCGCAGCATGTTATGGTCCTAATTTGAAACTTCGTTTCCTTAATTCTGATGCGACTAAACATTGGTTCCGCTGTTGTTTCACATGGACACTTATTGTGACGCAAATGACATCAGAATCAACACAAAAAACATTCTTTTCAAATTTGGCGCACATTTTCTTACCACCAGAAGAGGTACAGTGCCAAGTTCAATGGCTGAATTTCAATTTTTGGATTTTTTGCATGTTTTGGAATATTTGAACTTAGAAAATTTGTCCAACCAATTTCTCAAACACTATTCACCTGATTTGTCAGATAAAATGTGATCAGATTGAAAGTTAAGACTTGGGCAGAATAATGTTTGTGTTGGTATGATTGAACTACCCAAAAAGAATGGTTATTTAGTTTAACCTACTTTACAGTTATCTTCCATTTCAAATTCAAAATGAATCCCTGACTAGGTAGGGTATCAGACATCTTCTCCGGAGAAACTACTGGTCAGATTCATTTCAAATTTTACATGTAACTTCCTTGGGACAGTGTCTATAAAGTTTGTTCTCAGTTTATATGTTCTATAAAGTTTGTTCTCAGTTTTGAGAAATTTAGATTTTTGAATTTTTTTAAATACTAAAAATATTCAAAATTTGCCTTTACTTATAATTTGCCATATTTTGATGGCTTATAACATGGAAATGGTCAGAGATATTCATATGGTTACTATTGAGCACTGATATGATTTGGACTTTCATTTAATTTGTTGAGTTATTCTCCAGTGAAAGTACCGCCCACTTCTATTGGGAGATTGACCACAGGATTCTAAAGCCCCTTTTCCACAGCTCTTCTGTTCCAGGAATATTCAGCCTTTATTCCGGAACGATGTCTGTGTAAACGAAATGGTGGATCATTTGGTCCCACGTCTATAACACCTCTGGAGGTAGTAACAGAGTCGTGATAAAGGTGGAATCAGGATTCTGGAACGCCATGTAAAAGGAACACATCTCGTTCTGCAACCAAGGTGTGATGTTTTGATGATGTATTACGTGTGCGACCCCCGCGCCGGGGTGGATTTTAAAAAATGAGCGCGGGCCGTGTACAGTAAACAAACATATCAACGCGACCAGAAAGATGTCGAACTGGAGAGATGCTGAGATCCATGAGCTGTTGTCACTTTGGGTGGAGGACTCCACTGTAGTTTTGAAAGCCAACACCGCTATGCTCGGGATATTTCCAATGCTCAAGTTATATGTTACACTATATATTGTGCTGCGTCACCGCTCCTTTGATTCTGGAATGCAGGTCTGCTGTGTACAAGTCCAGCCTGTCTCACCTCTGTTACTCCTTTGGCTTGGCTGTATCAGTAAATGGTGGCAAAAAGGTGGGATCACCATCTCACCTTTTTTCCAGGATCTCTGTGTAAAAGTGGTTTAACGTAGTGCCAGAACTTTACAACCTTGCAAATTCAAGTTGTTCTCGATTCTTGACAGAAAATGCCATTAAGATACAGGGACATTGGTCATATTTTTATGTGTACAGTGGTCCACCATGGCATGATGAATATCAAAAACTAAACTAGATCACTGCTACGTCATTTTCAGGGTCTAATATTAAGATGCAGGAAAAGGTGCAAAAATAAATTTTTACTGTAATATACTGGGGTCTGTGCTGTGTGTCATCTTTATTCCTCGTCATTCCAGTAGTTATTTGACCACCAGGAGGTGCTGCTCCTTTACTCGTATGTCCACAGATGCTTTTGCGTTAAAATGTTGTGATGCTGACCTGTGTGTTTGTGTGTCAGTGTGTGTGCAGCAGCTGTGGAGCGTCATCAGACCCTCTGCCCTTCATTCAGATGGTCCACTACATCTCCACCACCTCGCTGTGGTAAGTCTGTCTCTGTGCATCTGTGGGGCTATGTTTAGCTCTCCCTCAGATGAGGAATACACCCCCCCAACACTTTGCTCATCACCACATTTATGTTGCTAAGTTCCATATCACCAGGGCAACCAGCTAATCACCCTCAATCACAAACAGGTGAATCATTGTCGCACATTCCTCTCATGTCTCTTAAAGCCACACAACCCAGCAGGGCCTTCCACTCTGGACTGGTCCATGATGTTTTAATTTTTATCAGAAATTAGAATATCTGACATCTGAAAGTCTGGTAATATACACTCAAATAGTTTATCTGTATCCATGGCAGTTATTACTGATCTGATTTTTATTTCTGCTGTCATCACCATCTGTATTTTGTAGAATTTCTAATACATGAATGTAAAAATGTGCTACTTTGGCTCTGAGGCAGCTGCTTCCACTCTGGGATCTGATTGACCACACATCACGAGTAACAGCCTGTCATCAGTAAACAGTATCATCAATTCAGTGTGAAAACAGACAAATAATTGACTAATAATGTTGAAGTATTACTGAAGTCACCTTAAAGAAGTTTTCTGTTCATTCATGGTATCAATTCTAAGAGCTCTAAAATCGCTTTGTCTCTTGGTCTTTTTCAGTAACCAGGCAGTGAAAATGTTGGAGTCGAGGGAGAAAGCCACTCCTGGTATGTTTGGGGAGCTGCTGCGAAACGCCAGCATGGGAGACCTTCGTAACTGCCCTGTAAGATTTGAGTATTCATTTGTGATATGTGAAGAAGAGTTTAATGGGTAAAGATCCATGCTGACCAATGGTCCTCCTCTTCCTCAGAGTCAGTGTGGTCAGCAGCTCAGGATGGCTCGAGTCCTCCTCAACAGTCCAGAGATCATCACCATCGGCCTAGTCTGGGACTCGGACCACTCGGACTTGGCGGAGGATGTGATCCACACCCTGGGAACCTGCCTGCGCCTGGGAGATGTAAGGAAGAAGAGGAGAATCACAATACAGTTATTAATCATCGGTTTCATCAGTGTGAGAACGTCATGAAATGGCGTGAGTTTACTGAGATCCCGTGTTTGGTCTGCAGCTGTTTTACAGGGTGACGGAGGAGAAGGCTCGGCAGTCGGAGCTCTACCTGGTTGGCATGGTGTGTTACTATGGCAAACACTACTCCACCTTCTTCTTTCAGACAAAGATCCGACGATGGATGTACTTTGATGACGCACATGTCAAGGAGGTATGTTCATTATTGTCTGTTTGAATATAGCAACCATTGTATAAACTGAGGTGTACATGGTCAGAATATATCTTATTTGACCAAGTACTAAAAGTCATTAACATAATATAATAAACGACATATAGTAACTATTATACCCTTTATTAACTGTCTTGTTATTCTTAGATTTTCTAAATGTGCCACACAAAGCATTTGACACGGTTAAAATATAAAACACCAACTCTAATCTCAGTCATATACGTCTGTGGCCCCTCTCACCAACATTTTTGACATTTTTTTTTCTTGCATAAGAAATATTGTCCTGAACAGAACATAAGAAGGAAAAAAGAATCAACACATAATGACTGTGCCAAACGCCACAATAAAATGAGAAACAGGGCATCTACACTTAGACTACACTTACAGACTGTTTTTACAGAGGATTATGGTGATGAATCATGGACACAGTTGTGTTTTTACTGAAAAACAAGGACCAGAGACTTGCATTAAATTTCTCTCTAAAAATACTAAATCAATAGTTTGTTTTCAGGAACTCTGCTTAATCTCATCCATTTGACTGGGAACCTCTAATAAAGAGTCTTGTGGTTCATCTTTAAACTTTTCCTCTGTTAATCAAACCCTTTGACCTTTAGCCAGCAAAATCTACTTACTTCAAACCTTTTCTGAGACATTTGTGGACTCATCTAATGAATGAAAGATAGATCCATCCACACAAGTCTAGGTCATTATATGACAAATCCTGTGACTATATTGAACATGTAATAAAGGCAGAGTCGACACTGTATGATTCTGTGGAAAAGGACCTCATCCAACCTGTGCGACACACACAGGTTGTACTTTGTCAATCGGTTCTTTAATGTACACATGGAATGTAGTGTGAAGTCTGGCAGGATTTGATGTCTCCATTATTAAAAAGCATTGGTTATTACTAGACTTTTGAGTAGTTCAGTTAAACACCAGCACTTCCTTGTGTTTCCCAGCTTGATGATCATTCTCAATGATGTGTTTTAAAGGGTTTTCAGACAACAGTGTTTCTCCACAGTGCAGTATGGTAGTCCAGGTTGTACAGAAACAGATGATACTGTTTGTAGGATTCATTGATTGCTCTTGTGAGTCTTTCTATACAATTTGACTTTTTTCAATATTGAAATTTAAGTTGCCTACTAATTTACTTATAAATGATGCCATTTCATGCTATTATTCTTAATTCTGTTAACTTTATACCACCACTGTATAAGTAAATGAAAGTAATTCAGTTCTCATTTGCTTTTGGTTAATATACATAAGCTGAACATGGCAGATACACTCCTCATCAACATTTTAAGACCAGTTGAAAAATTGCAAGAATTTACATTTTGCATTGTTGGATCATAAGGTTCTGAGTGTAAATGTGAAAAGAAGAAATGGGAGTGAGACAAAAAAAATTTGAGTAAGCAATTTATTGAAAACAATAATTAAACTTAAATAGGCTTTTCATCAGGTGATCAAAAGTTTAAGACCACAGCTTTTAAAGCCAAAATCTGTGGAAAAATGTGGATTCAATGTCATTTTCTGTCAGGTATTCCCACTGTCATGACCTCCTGATGGAAAAGGCTAAAAAGCTTTCTGTCTTTGAATGTGGTCAGATTGTTGAGCTCCATAAGCAAGGCCTCTGGCAACACGCCATCGCTGCTGTGGTTGGACATACTAAGACAGTCATTTTGAATTTCTTAAAAGATCCTGAGGGTTATGGAACCAAAAAGTAAAGTGGTAGACATTGGAAGCCATCAGTCATCATCAAGGTTAAGTTTTTTTTCTCATCAGAGAATAAAACTTTCTTCCACCTTTCACTGTCCTGTGTTTGGTGTCTCTGTCCAAGTCCAAACGGCACTTTTGTGGCGTTGAAAAAGCTGAGGCCTTTGAAGATGTTTTTTGTTTTTGAAGCCCTTCTCTGGCAGATGCCATCTGATGGTTATTGGACTGCAGTCGGCACCAGGAACCGCCTTAATTTGGGTCAAGGATCATCCCGTGTCTTGACGAACAGCCAATCGGATCCTCCGGCTCAGCGCTGATGACATTTTTTTGGGTCTACCACTTGACATTTTTGTACCTTCAGGATCTTTTAAGAAATTCAAAATGACTCTTAGTGTGTCCAACCTCAGCAGTGATGGTGTGTTGCCTGAGGCCTTGCTCACGTTCAAAGAGAGAATGCTATTTCACAGTGTGAATACCTGACAGAAAATGTCATTGAATCCACATTTTTCCATAGATTTTGGCTTTAAGGGCCTTGGTATTCTACTTTTGATATGCTGATGAACAGACTATTTCAGTTTAATTGTTGTTTTCAATAAATTGCTTACTCAAATTGTTTTTGTCTCACTCCCATTTCTTCTTTTTGCATTTTGAAACTCTTAGAACCTTGTTAAGATCCAACAGTGCAAAATGTAAATTCATACAATTTTTCAACTGGGTTTAAAATTTTGATCAGGTGTGTATTTTATGACCTAAATATACAAAGCCTGTAGATTAGGTAATCAATTTATGAACTTGCAGCAGAAGAAAGTGACAAAACTTAGATGAAAAGAGCACCAATCAAATCATAATAAGCAATCTGATCTGTTACTTTAGTTTGTTTTACAAACTGTTCTAACACAAGTGAATGGAAATGTTTGTTATAATTATGTCAAATAATTGCAAGTATTTCAAACAAGTGTGATATAATGACTATTTAATAATTGGGATAGGCAAATGGATTTGTTGGCAGTTAAAACCTTCTTGATTTGATCTGTGACAACCATAAGGATCAGTCACTGTCGGGAGTAGAGCTGTAGCTTTCAATTATTTTTGTTATCAATTAATCTATCGATTATTTTCTTTGATTAAACGATTATTTGAATAAGTGAAAAAAATAGTAAAAATGTGAAACAGACATATTCAAAAGTGACAATGTGTCCTTTATTCCAGAACCAGCTGAAACGACAATCACAAAAAGTATGAAAGTGATAAGATATATTAAAAAGATCTATTTAGAAATAACAACAATAACAGTATATAAAAGTGTATATGTAAAAACAGCAAATCCAATGACCTCAACAAACAATACAGTATGTGCACTGCAGTCTTCAGCACATTTGTATCCAACTTACTAACTTGCGAACAACTGAACATAAAACTCGCATACAACTGAAAAATAAAGTGATAGTTCCAATGAAGAAAAGTGAGGACACAGAACGTATAAACAAAAGACATTTTCTGCCTTTTTGTCCTCGTCTCTTCTGAACTACACTCCATGTTTGTGTTGATCCCCACATCATGTGCATCACAATAAGTGTCCATGTGAAACATGAGTGGAACCAATGTTTAGCGGCAGTGAAATTAAGGAAACGAAGCTTTGATTCAGGAAAAACTTTTTTAATCAATTCAAGTTGATTAATTGATTAATCATTTCAGCTGTAGTACAGAGTTTGTCCAATGAACTGATTGTGCATTGGGACATGAAGGAAGCTCTTGTTGATACTTTGGATTTGTTATGTTGCTTTATGTTCATGTCCATGGAAAAATGTACAATGGAGGCACACCGATAAAAGGAAATGAACTCATGTTGTAACTAGTGGTCTTTTTTTTTTCTTCCTGTCCTTCCTCTCCTCCTTCGTTTTCTGCTTTTCGGTTAGTCTTCTTTCTGTCACTACTGTGGCCTAATAATTGTGGTTAAATGAAATCTGTGCTGCTCTACGTCTGTGCTGCTGTAAAAACAAGGATATCCCTCTATTGTTTATCAGTCCAGCTGGACCCGAGGGTGTGGTCAGAGCACACACACTCACACACACACACACACACACACTTCAGCTTTTGCTCACACTGCAGACTTTCATTCTGTCTCTTTCTCTTTGACACACACTTTTTCCAAACACACACTGTGGCGCACACCTAGAGGACGAGTTAGCAGTTTGGATTTCTGGATGTCCCATCTGTAGACTTGAACATGATGTGCATTTCTGGGGAATGGAAGAAGGGTTAAAAGAACAAATGGGAAGCTTTGTGTCCCACCAAAAGACAACAAGAGACAGGACAACAACAACAGTGCGTTTCCCTCAGGCCAAAGCAGCACATGGTGGACGGACATTTCAGCTGCTCTCACTGCTGTTTTCCATTTGATGAGGACCTCCTTACGGCAGCTGGAACTTTGTGAATTCACTTGAAACTATTTCAGCAGAGGTAGAAAATCTGACTGTGTGCTGTGACCTTTCAGATAATCTAAGAAGTCATTGAGGAGTTGAATGTTTGTTCTAATTATCATCTGGAATATGTTTATCATGATAATGTGACATCACCAGATGTGTGTGGTTTGATTAACCAGAGATCCAAAAACCAAAAATGTTTAATTTACAGTAATGCAAGCCAAAATAAATTTGATTTGGGTCAGGAGGGATGAATGGTGTTGTCCATCCATCTGTGTGGCTAATGAAAACCATCACTTTTTTACACTAGAGGTGAATTCAGTGCAGTCCATGACCGCGACCACTAAGTGAGGTCATTATTTATCTTTGGAGTCATTTTTATTGGAAACATGATGTGTTATTTTGGTTTTCAGGTATGTTTTAATGATTTTCTCCTCACTGATAAATCAGGGTACACACAGACAATCCTGTTTGTGGGAGTAATTTATCACTGCTGTTAGTACCTTTTGTAAGGCTAAAAAGATTGTTCACGAATCCAAAAGTATAGAAAATCACCTTAATTATCCTTTAAAGGACAGTTGCACACAGTTTGATCTCCAGCATATTCAGGTAATGATAAAATAAAACATTTCATTCAAGCTTTAAGTCTTCAAGTGGATTCAAGTAAGTTTGCAGTGATGTTAAACTGCCTGTAACAAATCAATGGCAGCTTGAAAATGAAGTCAACGGCAGCCATTGTCTGCAGCTGATATCACAGGATAGGAACCCCAAATCTGTAATGAAATGATGTCATACTGCTGTTAAGTAATATAAACACAGAAAATCACGTCACTAGATCTACCGATTAAAAAGGAGTGATATTGGGTCATGTTCCCAATTATACCATCGTAATTGATTCCCAATTAGCTAACATTCCCGTCTGACAGTGTAATGTGACATGGTGAGAGGTTAAAAATAATTCTGAAATATCTTTATCTTTTCATCTCACCAAGTGCTTGATCAGACAATATTGTTAACCAAGAAGTGATTTAATACAAATAATTGGTATTTAACTGTTTTAAATATGCTGTTTTAATTTGAAATATGGCTCAATATTGGCATTGTCTTTTAAGCTGCTATTCAATAAGTAAAGAGCAAAATCATAAAAATAAATAAATAAATTCTTAGTTCTCATTATTGTGATGTTAGAGGAAAATGGCTACTGTGAGATTATGGCTTATAGTGAAGTCTGTAAAAATTTAATACCTCAAAGATGCTAGATGCTCTCCCAAAAAGCCCTAGCTTCCAAAAACGGGTTCTGTCAAAAACTTGTTACTTGTTATTGTTGGATATAATTGCTTACTTCTATCTTTGTGTGATTGACAAGGTTGGATTAGACAGAAAGTGCATTTATTTAGTCAAGATTTAAAAATGTTTAGATGATGTGGAAAGTCATGATATATCGTGGAAAGTTTGGGTCCTAAGGAGACGCCAAATTCCTCTTTCACATCTCAAGGTGAAAAAGTCTTATAATATGGGGATATTCTTAAACTAAAATGTTGAGCAAGTGATTTGTCTTATGAATGTGTGGTTGCATAACATTTCAGGAAATTGTGAAAAGTGTCGTTAATTGTTTCTGAGAGTATCAGATGAATTCTCAGATTTCTTGTGTGGTTCACAGTTTGCTGTCAAAGGGTTTTCTCTAAGGTTTACTTAGGTGCTCATTTTAACATAATTTAACTATTATTTTTACATTTTCCATAAGTTTTTAGAAAATTGAACTGAGTTCTCTTGCAAAAAAATTGGAAAGTTTTCAATTAAAAATCATAGAATTTCTTATTACCATATCTGTATTTTAAAAAAGAAATGCTAGGGGAGCCTCATGACACTGCCCCACAACCACTCGATTCGGGAAATTTCAGTGTTACATAACTAAGAAGCTAAAATTTAGTCATCTTAAAAGATTACTCAAGCTGATTAATCACTGATTACAGTAACTGACAACTAATCAGTCAGCCAAATAATCTTTGTAGCTCTAGGGATGATTGTTCAGGTAAAAATAAGAAACAATAAAAAAATGTGGTTGCGTTGTAGATTGTAGTTCAAGTGCTTTTGTTACTCTGCTGCAGATTGGTCCGAAGTGGAAGGACGTAGTTTCGCGCTGCATTAAGGGTCACTACCAGCCTCTGCTGCTGCTGTACGCCGACCCACGGGGCACGCCAGTTTCAGTGCAGGACCTGCCTCCACGTCTCGACCTCCACCACCTCAACAAGGCCTGCTACGACAGCGAAGACTCGGGTAACTACAACACAGCTAGGAGTCGTAGTAGTAGCACAACAGCAAATGTTCAGGTAACTAAACCAGAATCAGTGCTCGCTTTAGTTGTAATAGTAGTGCTATGACAGACATGACTGACGCTACTCAAGAGCAGTTGGATGAGTAGGCGTAGTTGTGTCTGTTGTTGTAGTTAAATGTGCCTGCATGCAGCACATAGGACCGTTATCCTACAAATGTATTAATTTATGAGACTCCTGCCATTAATTCTACAAAAATATGTAGGGAACACTGTAATGTGTACTGTGACTTCTGTGAGCATTTTTACTAACCATCACAAAACTCTGAAACTCCTGGTAATTTTCACATACACAGTGATGGCATATCATCACAAGAGTTAAGTTCTGATTGGTCTCTACTCAAATCAACCCTTTTCAGTATTTAAACATTTTTGTTTCCGTATTTATTCACTGACAGAACATTTTTGTTTTACATTTGAATTTAAGCTTATTTGAAGATAATTGAACTGTGCTAAATGTTTAAGTAAAACCTTTGTCCAAAGGCCAGTGGAAAATTCACATTCACTCTTTGTTGAGGGAACCAAAGCAATGCTATCTTCCATATTTGCCCACATGAAAACATAGATGAACTTGATGATTGTCTACTCGTGCAAAATATTATGTGCCAAATATAAGATGCAATGTTTGATTGAATGAATTACTGATAGCGTGCTAACCAAAACTCTTAACTTAATCATCTTTAAAATGTTCCTTTGTCATAAACAGATATGGAAATAGTTTACTGCAACACCTTCAGTATTATAAACAATACAAATTCATATCAGAATCATCATCTTTAACAGAGCCTCATGGCACTAATGGAGAAAATACATGAATTAATGCAATTTGCAGTATTTGAGCTATGAGAGTTTGTGAGTTTTGGAAGAAGAATGAGTAACTGTCACCACATTTTTACACTTAATGCACCGAGAAGCCTGTTTCGGTTGTTTGAGTTTACCTGATGTGTACAGTACAGTGTGTGTAAATATAAGAATATACATAAGCACACGTATACAGTCAGTGACACCTCATATGTCCACTAACTCCACCCCTACACATCCATGACCAGGCCGTGAGCCTTCCATCTCCAGCGACACTCGCACCGATTCGTCGACGGAGAGCTACTCATACCGACAGCCCTCCCACTCACACCATGAGTCCCTGGCCAGTCACTACTCCTCTGACTCCCAGGGAACTGTCATCTGCATCGAACGTCCCGATGGACCCCTGCACACCTCACTCTGCAGCCTGGATACCATAGGTAGGTCCAAAACTGAGAAAAGGGGGAAGGTATAATAGCATTCAGTAGGATTTAGCTTAGAAAAAACTGTTTGCCCCTGGTCAGGTGATTAGCTTACCTTAGGTCTTATTGGCCAAAGGCAACAACATAGACCTACCTGCACATGCAGAGATGTTTCTACATCTTGCTTGGCAACCAAGTAAAGATGATAAAACTTGAGGTCAGACCTTCATCATCAACAAATGCTTTTATCTAATAAGCCAATAAATGTAATAATGGGTTATTGGACATTTTCTTTGGAAAGAGCCAGCCTAGCAGTTTCACTCTGTTCAGTCTTCATGCTACATTAAGCTAACTAACTTAACTGTTTTCTACCCTTCACATGGAGGGTTATGGTTAGCCTATTGGCTAACATCTGTGGTTGGCTCACTCAAAATATTGTTTTTTTACTGTGTTTGAGCATGGCCACATATCTTCATATGCATTAAGAAAGTATTAGCTACATTTTTTCATATATCTGAAACTATTGGGTTTCTGTTGTGAAGTGGGAATGGAGAATACTCCTTTAAAGAAACCCATTTCTGTATGGATTTGACCTTCAGCCAATCACACTCTTGCCATTCTTTTTTTCCTGTTTTGTTGCATGATGTTGTAAACATCCATTGCCATGCTTCTCATTGCCAAGGCCACGTGACGGACAGTGACCAGCACCAGTCTCTGAGGAAGGGAGGCGGGGACGGGGAAAAGAGGCGGAACTCTAGCCGCCCTTGGCGATCTAAACCTGAAAACGAAACCTCATCGGCTGGTTATCACAGTGAGGGTAGGCGGGGCTGGGACCACACGGGGGCAGGGAAATAAGACACTAGGTCTAATCACAAAGCTAAGAGGACACTGCAGCAGTGATGTCACTCTTCACTCAGAAAAACACACCTGTGTGGCGAAATCGAAATCTGATTGGTTATAGAAACAGTCCTGATGCTAAACAGTTTAAATGACATCGGCCAGTACTACTGATTCTGAAGGCCCAGGGCAGATTAGATTAACCCTGGCAGCACATAGAGACTGAAATCTGGTTGGACCAAATATAGTACATCCACATACACTTATGGGATGCAGTGCAGGTGAGACAAATGCTAAGAAATGAAGAGAGTAGTCTGTTGGGAACAAATTGATACAAGTTCATGGATTAAATATTATAATTTAGGTTGTAAATGTCGGTAAGGGTTTCTGATAGTGTTTAGGCCAGCAGAGAAGGCCTTGCTGGCCCTGATTACCCACCACTGTATATATGGATGTTTGTTGGTTATGTAATATTATCTCTGTTATATGGTGTTTGTGGATGTTGTGGTCCCTGTGCAGTAGGTACAACTTGTTTCATAGAATGAGGGTGCATTTGGCTCTTACATTTTTTTCAACTGAGTAATTTAAATGGGAAGGCTTTATATAACATAAGAGTAACAGTTACACCTACTGTAGCAAAATATACAATATATTAAATCTGAGATTTAAAAAAAATAATAAATGTTGTAGCTCCACCTAAATCAACCCTTGAAGGTGGTAGTTAGTGATTTGGCTGTTGATCAGTCCATTATTTTCTTGATTTATGAAGTAGTTATTTAGTTTATAAAATGTCAGAAAAGAAGTTAAAAAAAAAATCTGTGTTTCTTGAAGGCTCAAGATGACAAGATATTTTGCTACTGTCATAGAGGAGTAATCATCTGAAATTTTAACATACTCAAATTAAAAATAATTGATCTTGACTGTTACTTTAATGTTGACTGATAATAAATTAATCAGTTGATATCTGTACTAGCATGATCAGGTCATGTGGTGTTTTCAAAATGCTGTAATATCAGAACTATTCAAAAACGGCCAAATTCAATTCAGCTTTAATTATAAAGTGCATTTCATGCACAAGACAGACTCAGTGTGCTTCACAACAGGTATATAATATAGCTACAGTAAAAAACAATCATAAAAAAGAGAGTGCAAGTGCAAGTAAACAATCATGTACACGCACTTAAACTTGTACATGCGCACATACCTACACAACCACACATGTACACACACAATTCAACAGAACACTGTCGATAAAAGATAAAGCTGCCTCCCCTTTCGTGGATCTGGTGTGAGGGATGAGTAAGTTGCCACTGCCTGTTGACAGAAGTGTTCTTGCTGGGGTGTAAATGATGAGCATATATGTGATGTACTGAGGTGCAAGGCCATGTAGTGCTTTGTAAACCAGGAGCAGGATTTTGAAATTGATTCTTGTTTAACAGGTAACCAGTGCAAAGATTTAAGAAGGGGTGTGATGTGTTGATATCTCTTGGTACCAATGAGAATATGTGCAGCTGCATTTTGAATTAGTTGTAACGTATGAATACTTGATTTTGGTAGTCCAGTAAATGGTAAATGGTCTGCACTTATATTGCACTTTTCCACACCTTCATGGTGCCCAAAGCGCTTTTCAAAGCCTCACATTCACACACACACTCATGCTGACCCTTCGATCATTGGATAACTCACTCTACCAACTGAGCCACAGCCGCCCAGTGAATAAACCATTACAGTAATCTAGTCTGCTTGTTATAAATGCATGGATAAATTTTTCCGAGTCTGATTTTGACAGAAAGCCCCTTAATTTGGAAATGTTTTTGAGATGATAGAATCATAATCTTGTAATCTGGTTGATATGACTTTTGAAATTTAGATTGCTGTTGATAATTACATCCAAATTCCTTGCTTCAGTTTTGCTGTCAAGAGAGAGAGAATTGAAGTGTGTACTGCAATTTTCTGTCTCTGAGCCTGTGCACCAAAGATGAGTATTTCTGTTGTCTTTGTTTAGGGTTAGGGTTTTAAAAAAAAGTCTGACATCCATTGATTAATATCTGTAATACTGAGAGAGGGAGAGTATGGGAGATAGGTCATCAGGGTGCAGTGAAATGTTAAGTTGTGAATCATCTGCATAATTATGGTAATTTATATTATGCTTGCATATGACGTGAGAGTGGAGGCCAAAAGAGGCTCAAACCCCTTAGAAATGCTTCAGTTCCAGACAGACCTGTATAGGTGGCAGATCAAAGCAGCTGTTATCATTTTCAGTTGCAGTTCATTCATTCTTTCATCATTTCTATTCCTTAGTGTCACTTTCCCTGTTTCGGTATTTCTTTATAATAATTTCTTCTCTCTGTGTCCTTCCTCCTTTTGTCTCTCCTCCTTTCCTTCCTCCTTCTCCTTCTGTCGTTGGTCCAGGAGAGACCCTGAAGGAGCAGCAGGTTCCTCGTCACCTCCCCAAACCCTCATCCTCATCCTTCTCATCTTCAACCAGCCGCCTGCGGGATTTTAAGGAAACCATGAGCAACATCATCCACAGCCGACCCCTATCCTCCTCCTCTTCTTCCTCTTTACCAGGCGCTGTCCTCTCATCTGAAATGGCCTCCTCCACCAACAACCACCACCTTGTTGGCAAAGCTGCCCCCTCTCCCTCCTCCAGTAAACCTAATGACTGGGAGGCTGACAGCACCAGTAGCGAGTCCAAGTCCAGCTCGTCAGGAGGACGCTATCGGCCAGCATGGCGGCCCAGGAGAGAGGCACTCAACATCGACAGCATCTTCACACGGGAGAGGCGCAGGCAGGCGGGCTATAGCCCCCTGGGAGCCCCCCTGCCTGATGACTGCGGAGCTCCACCCTCTGAAGGAGCAGACGCCTCCTTCTTAGCCCAGGAAGAGGTGAGACTTGTCAAACCAGGCTCCTCCTGGACTCTCCCCTCCTCCTCCTCCAGCTGCCACAGAGGAGGAGGAGACAGTGGAAACACAGCAGCAGGAAGAGTTGCAGAGCTTCCGCCTCCTCCTCCTCCCCCTCCCAGACTGATCCAGCGGATGGAGAGTGGATATGAGAGCAGTGAGCGGAACAGCAGCAGCCCAGTGAGCCTAGACCTGAACCTGGGAGACAGGTGAGACCACGCAGGGTCTGGGTCTACATCTACATCAACAGTGTCAGCTCAAATCAGCTTTACTTGACTTTTCATTGCATGAAAGAAGATCCATTCAGGTACTGTTTGTCAAAGTTCAAGTGAGCTGATGAGATATTCAATAGAGCCCGACTGATATGGGATTTTTGGGGCCGATACCGATACTGGGGGGTAAAAAAAAGCAGATATGCAATATATCGGCTGATAACCGATATATCCAATAAAGTCAGGCCTGTCTCAGTGTCAATTTCAAGGTCAAAATATAAATGAAAAAGGTTATCCAAATCAAAAGTACCTAAATGTACAAAAGAGTGCTAGATTTAGGTTCCTTATGGTGTCCCCATTACAGAAATACCTTGCTTTTTAAAATCGGACCAGTGGTTGCTGAGTTAAAGCAATTTGAAATTAGGCTGCCACGGCCTTTTTTGCAAAAAAGTGAAAAAATGAAATTGCCATATCTCAAAAACCATTGGTCCAATAAAGTTACAATTTGAAATTTTGGCTTTTCTGCTTATGAATTACCCATACACCAAATTTCATCAAAATTGGAGGAGATGGGATTTAACTCATTGGATGAACTGTGATGGACTGACCCATCCATCTAAAATGGCTATGGTGTTTTTGTCCATGGATGAGACCACGCTACCTGTAATTCCAGACATGTTCTTGGTCTGTTGATTTTTAGTTTGTCCTCAAACCAAATTTTGACAACAACACAAAGAAACTAACAAATAGAAATGGCACTAGGCTAGTAAGTTCTGTGTTTTACAAGATGAAATGACTCTGGTGGCTTTGAGGAGAGCTTCAGGTCCAACGAAAATGTGATATAAGGGAAAGGTTTTTTCACATGAAAAGCTCTGGCAGGGCAATGGGATTGAGCTATAGTTGTGAGGAGAAAAACACTTCATGTAGCTTTTACTGTATGATAGTGTATCTGGATTGTTTGCACAAGGTTATAAAATTCACTCACCAGCTCTAGAGTGATACAGCTATAATAATCTTTTCCAGTAGTTTTCCTTTTAGCAGGGGTATAATGCCCATCCTATTTGATAGTATGAAAACATTTGTGATTGACAACACCAGCTTTTCTCTTAATTCAAAGAAGGGCTGCATGTGATAACCAAGTCTGTTTGTTTGGATATCAAGGAAAGCACTGATAACTAATCATTTAGAAATGTGCATTTTTTCCAACTCATTATACATGCTGGTTAAATGGACTTAGGCCCAGAACCACATTTGAATAAACAGATGACTATTGTATGCCCTCTGTCCTCAGGGAGTGTTCTGCAAAGAAGCCTTCATCATCCTCTTCTTCATCCGGGCCATCATGGAGGAACATCAGGTCGAAGAGCAGCGGAGCTCTGCTGCAGGACATCAAGTCATCCTGCAGGGGGAACCTTGGTGCGAACTCGGAAACTTTCTCACCACACGTTTAATGATTCTGACATAATTCAGTTTGATCTGAGTGCCCTAATGGAGGATCTGTTGGGAGCTGTAGACATCACAGTGATCGGCCTCACTGTGACAACTGTGATTAATGTGTGTGTGTTGTGTGTGTCAGCGCCCCCTACAGGCCGCAGTGAGCTGGATGAGCTACAGGAGGAGGTGCTGAGGAGAGCAAGGGAGGAGGAGCAGCAGAGACGACAGGAAAAGGAGAGGGAGGCGGCGCTCGGCTTCAACCCACGGCCCAGCAAGTACCTGGACCTGGACCAGCTGCAGATACAGGGTACACACATATCCTGATATCAGAGATGCATTGTGGGTTGTAAAGTGTGCATCAATGCAATCAGTTCTGTTGGACAACAGGAATGTTCCTCATTGAGCAGCTGAAACAAAAACACAAAAGACAGGATGACAGTGCAGGAATGGCTGCAGTGCTGAACACACGGCACTATTATTTGGTTTAAGCACTGTTTCCATCCCGACATTTTGTATATGAAGGTTTAAAAAAAAAGTTCAATTTTGATGTATGATAAATCTAAAGTGCAGTAGCAACTGACATCATGAATAAATCCCATCCTCAGTGATACAATGCTTGGACTGACATTATCTCAGCTGTTTTTAAAGGGTGACCCTTCTACAGTTGGCTGGTCAGTCTATCTATCATGTACTTTCATACCACTGCCAAAACTTCTACCAGTGCATTAGTCATTGACAACAAATCCCGGGGACACAAACATAACTTGTAGCTGAAATTGTCTTCACATACTCATTCTAAGATTATGGCTGGGCAATGTGGCATATGTGCCATTTTGTATGTGGAAAATGGAGAAATCATGCAACAGATTCATTGGAAGATGGCTTGGTGTTCCACCATCCATCAGTTCTGTCAACCTGTATAGTAAGACCTCCATGTACAGCTTACCAGTATCCTCTGTGGCAGAAGAATATATGGCCACAAAGACAAGAGCTGTCACCACACTGCTACTATCTGCAGACCAGAAAGTCAAGCAGGTTAGCAACACCATCAAGTGCGGCAGAAAGTGGAGGCCGCAGGAGATGGTAAGAGATGCAGAAACGCTGGAGGCATCAGGAGATTGTTGGTGTGGTGTGTCAGGGGCAACTAGGCCTTGACAACTACAGCACCAAGAGCTGGAGCAATGCCAGTGCTAAAGGCAGAAGGGAGCTTGTGGTGCAGAGGGTCTGAGAGGCAGCAGAGGAAGACCGCCATGTAAAAGCAGTTGGGCTTTTCTCCCAGACAGTGGTTGTGGTCGGGTAAGGTACTTGAATGCCTTCTATCATGGAAAGAACTCCTGGTAACCAACCAGGGAAAGCTGATCTTCCTTCTTCATGCCATGGGCGATCTTTTTCCAACTCCAAACAACCTCATGATCTGGGAGAAGGAGAAGGTGTGGAGGGAAACCAGTGTAGTCCCCCTCTGTACTCTCAGTCACATTTTATCAGGATGCCCCAAGGCACTGGCTGACAGTCGACGCAGGTTGGAGGCATGACAGAGTCCTGACAGGGGTCGCCAAGTGAACTGATGTCCAGAGAGTTAAAGCCAACAACAATGAGGGTCCTCTACCCAGAGGAATTGGTTTCCAGAAGGAGGGGGACAAGGCTTTGAGTGCAAGTAAAACCGCCAAGAGGCCTCTGGGAGATGTGGACCTGAAGAAGAAGAAGAAGTAGCTTGTCTTCCCAGAGGAAGTGACAACAGCCAGTCTCTGACCAGACATGGCTCTTTTCTACAGAAGCTGAGAAGACAGGCTAGCCTTCTCCCATCAGTTGAAGGGAGCCAGATACCAGGATCTAATGGATGAAGCTCTCACTAAGAATGGCAAGCAATTTTATTCCCCATTGAAGTAGGCTGTTGTGGTATCCCCCCCATCATCAGTACGCTATTTTTACAAAAGATCATCCTCAATCCTAAACAGCTGAAGAAAGCCATTGGGTAGATGGCCACAGCAGCTGAGACCAGCCCGGGTGGTTATGACTGACAGGAGACCACAGCTGGAACCCTTCTGCAGACGAAGGCTGACCCTGCTGCCCCACTCAGGCATACAGCTGTACAGGTTAAAGACCCTGTGACCCTGAGAATACCAGCTAAAGATGCAGAAAGGTCCCTAATGAAGTACGCGGTCTGCCTACCACCATGCCATGAAAATGGTCTAGCAATGCTGTACTCCCAATTTGCTCCTGCAGTCTCTGCTTGTGTCATCATAGGTGTTTATCCCACTGTAAAGTAATATAACTGTCAGTAATAATAATAAGCAATATGAAACTAAACAGCGACAAACAAGCATTGCACATTGGAATAAACAATAAGCAACATTGTACATCAGAAAACTGCACAGTTCCACTGGTAGTGTCCATTTGTCTTAAAGTTAGGGTGTGTAGGTTTTTAAAGTATTTTTATACCGGTTCTTTTCTGCTTTCAGAGGTACAGTGAGCTCCCGTCTACCTGGATTCCTGGTGCTCCCTTATTTGCACTAACTTGAATGTGTGATTGTGTTTTGTCATCAGGTAAAGGTGACAGCTTTGAGAGATGTGTGTCAGAGGCGGAGCTCCTGTTGGACCAGTCTGTACGCCTGGAACAGGCAGGAGAGGTCGCTGCCGCGCTGTCTGCCGTCAATGAAGCAGTGTGTAAGTACCGCCTCCTTCTGCACCGTGCCACATACACACAAGGTGAATGAGGTCACCACAGTGCCACCCACAGGCCTTCAGTGGCCTCCTGATGTGTGTCTCTGTGGATGATATCTTCATACAATTAGTAGTTAATAGCACGAATAAGTACTAAACAGGCTGGGGGCCAAATTAGTAAAGATTGGTCTATCAATAAGCTCAGATGTTATCGGTTTTTCTTACGGTGCTGGAGAAAGAAAAATGCATAGGTTGTTTGGCTTATTTTTCTCACCAACTCTGTAACTATTTTTATATTCGTGTTTTGTTTTTGTTTGTTTTTTTTAATGCATAACATGCTATGTGGCAGTATTTGGGAACTAGACTATGCTTTTTTTCCTAAATGTGAGATCCTGATGAGACAATTATGGCATAATTTTTCATATCTGTAAGATTTGTAGTTTGTGTTGTAATGCATTAAACTTCTTTTACACATATTTTAAAATAAAAAAAAGTGAATAAAAATACAAGTTAGCCAGACAGGTTGGTTTAGTTGAATTTGGACAGACATGTTTTATTCTAATTTTAATATAATTTAATTTTTTTTAAAGTTCTATGTGCATTTGATTTCACCATTTCACCACTGGGAACCAAACCATTTGAATAACATTGAACATAATTTTCATCACACAGTCCCATTAGTCCCATTGAATTTTCTATATTTGGTTTGAAAGATTTTTGCATGAACTCATCATAATGAGTTATTTTCATCATCTCTCATTTTTTCCTCATTTTGTTGTTTTGTTTTTTGTTTTCCTGTTTATTTTGTGTTGACATGTGGCTCGGCTGCAGCCAAACTGCGGCCAGTGGCGGCTGAGGGTGGAGCTAGTAGTCACAGCCGCCTACAGCGCTGTACCAGGAGGGCCCGCAGCCTGCAGCAACGCATGCAACTGCAGCAACGCGACTCAGGCGCAGGCAACCAGCAACAACCACAGCAACCAGAGCAACAAGAGCAGGAAGGGCAGACGCTCCAGGAACAGCCCAGGTACCGCCTGTAGTCAGTCAGAAGAAATGCTGCAAAAACAGAAGCTAAGTGTTGAGAGCAGTGGAATCAGGTTTAGCTCTGTGTGTGGATTTGGTCACATAGCTGATAGCTGCTCATAACTGAGTCATTTGTTGTTCATTTCATTTGTTGTATATAAAGAATCAGTTCTTTATATTGTGGCTGTAATGCACAATTCAGCCTCCAGGGGCTGCTAGGAGGTTTGTAGTGTTGTTGTTAAGAGGTAGGCGTTGTCGTGACAACTGACTCATTCGGAGTGTGAGCCATGCTGAGAGGCTGTCAGCACCCCCCAGGAAATGACCTCAGAAACACACTGGAGCCAGCCATCTGTTCATATATACACAGGCCAACACACACACAAACACAAACACACACATAAAAATGTACACTCACCTGTCTCCGTCTCTCCGTTTTCTGCAGTGAAAAGCCTTTCTCGTTCCAAATACTTCTGACCGACAGAGACAACCAGTCAGCCGCCAACCAGGACAGCCAGGAGCCAAATCTTCCCCCACAATGCATTACACCCCTATGTCCAAAAACTACCTTCACATCTGCCCCCAAGGGCCCCACAGGTTCACCCAGGGAAGAGAGCAGCAGGATCGAGGTGGGGGTCCCCTGCTCTCACTTTGGGAAACCCCTCCCTAGCTCTGGTTCTCTCCCAGTTCTATGTGTGGACACCTGGGAGCAGAATGCCCTGGAAGATGTGGCTCCGCCCCCTCCACCCACTGAGGAGTTGAGCCATCCTCCAGCCCCGTGGACCAATACAGCCCCCCCTTCCATCTCCACACAGGCCATTCCCCAGTCCAGGCTTTACTCTAGATCCCCATCACCCATCAGTGCCAACAACAGGACAGAGGAAGCACATTACACCAGACGCTCCCCGGCCACGCCCCCTTTGTGTAGCACAAGTTCCAGGATGACCCCCCCTGCCCACCCAACCAGGAACTGGTCTTGCTTGAACCTAGATCACCCTGATGATGTGGATTCTCAAATTTCCCACATCAACACAGCCCCTTTCCCACCCCATGACAGCAGCCCACCTCCACCTGTGGCCTGCTGGCCTAGTCTCAGTCGGACCTCCTCTTCTTTGGNNNNGCCCCCCCTGCCTCCTGTCCAGGACTATCGAAGAGCCGCACTGCCTGTGGAGCGGTGGGCAGAAAACGTCAACCGATACTATGGCTCCCAGAATGCATCAGGGGGAGTTATGGGCATTGGTGAGGAGCTGTCAGAGCTGGAGTCGCTGTACCAGGCCAGTCTGCAGGCTCCCAGCATGCACCGGGGCAGCTGCGGTGTTGGCCCTCAGTCATTCAGTAACAAACCAGGTATGAACTGCAGCACCAGGAACAAGTATCTAAATGCACAAAAAGCAGAAGGATTTAGATGCTCATGATGTTGTGTGTCAATAGTGATCTGTAACTGGAGTGTGTGTGTGTGTGTGTGTGTGTAGGTATGAGGAGGACACTGTCAGGATCTGGACGGTCCAAAACACCGACTGCTGAGATAGAGAGACACGCCTACCGAACACCGATGCATAAGGTACAACTGACTGACAGGTTATCTGCAGTATTTCTTTATGTCAGGGGCCTTATACTTGCTCAGGCCATGATGTCCTTACAAGAGAATGGTTTTTTTTCTTTTTCATTTATATCAGTGGTTCCCAAATATATTTAACTGAAGACACAAAATATCTATTTTATGTCTTATTCAGATTTAAAGAAACACCATCAAAACAATATGTTTGAAAATATTATTATTATTAAATCATATCAAATCATAACAAAAGTTATCTCATGACACTTAACTCTCACACTCAAAACCAGACTCTCAAGCTAATTTACAGAAACCCAGCAGAATCCTCCAGGAGCAAACACTTGTGACTGGTGACAGTGGTGAGGAAAAACTTCCTTTTAACAGGCAGAAACCTGGAGCAGACCCTGACTCCTGGATGATGGCCATCTGCCTTGACCAGTTGGGGTCAGGGTTCTAAATTAACTTTTTTGATCACCAGCCAATGTGGCTGGTAACTTTCTAAAATTACCAGCCAATCAATTTCCACTAGCCAAATTTTTTCAGGTGAAAAAAAGAGATATTATGAGTGATACTGAATGCATTTGTGTTTTTCATGCCAACAATGTTAATAAAATTAACAAAGTACAATAAATGCAACAAACAATACGCAGAAAGTGCAAACATATAATTTCAAGTTTGGGATCAATAAAATCTATCTATCTGTCTGTCTGTCCGTCCTCTTTACTTTACTTTGCTGGCTAACTCCCTTCTCATTCACCCTTTTTCCACCAAACTGGTTCCAGGGCTGGTTCGTAGGCGGTACCTGACCAGTTCTTAGTGTTTCCACAGCCCAAACCGGTTCCACAGAGGTTCTAAACAGGCAGGCACCAACTTTGACCTGGGCTAATCCGGGGCCAAACTAAGAACCGATGACGCAACCCCCTACATCATCGGTGGGCGGGGGTTACAGACACAAATGAACAGCGAAAGCAATGAATCGGCATTTTTAAAACTACAACCAGCGGGTTTTTAGTTTAGTTTTTAGAGTAAGAGTTATAGACGGTAAAAAGATGCAGCAGTGGACAGAGGAGGAGACCCAGTGCTTTCTGACACTGTGGGCTTCATCTGAAGTCCAAGACAACTTGGAGGGAGCCTGTCGAACAAAGCCAGTGTTCGAAAAAATATAAAGAAAGATGAATACGACCGGACTTGGACCAGCTTCTAAACAAACTAAAGAAGTTAAAGATGGACTACGGGGACCAGTAAAGACAGCTTTGACTCAGCGGCTGGCAGAAAAGAACCCCGCATTTGGACCTGCTGGACTGGGTTTAAGGGGACCGGTGAATCCGACTCCAGGTGCACTGAACTCGAAGACAGCTGACATGGACTAGTGTCTTTCAATTGTGGATGAGTCTGTGGTTCAAACAGCGGGAAAACGATACTGGTTCTATTATCAGGTTCTTTTTGGTGGAAAAGGTGTATTTCAGTCTACGCTCACAGGCTCTGCTTGTTCCTTGAGTTTTTTTCTGTTAGATGCTCCGTTCGTTTCCATGGTTTCTCGTGCTGGTTTCACTGCAAACTGCACACGTAATGGGCGTATGAAATGTCATCACATAGCATTACGGTGCAGAGTTCATGGGAAATGTAGGAAGTACTGCCAGGGGGACAAATGACTGAGAACAGAGCCTTTTATGGATCATACACGCATGTATCACCAGCCAAACTGGCTAGTAAGTTTTTATTAACACCCGCCAAAATGAATTTTAACCCACATTTGGCGGTTTGGCGGGTGTTAATTTAGAACCCTGGTTGGGGTTAAAGAGAGAGGGTAAAGGAAGAGACAAAAAAAAGAGAGAGAGAGAGAGTTTGGGGGAGAGGGGGAGAAGCAGGGGAAGACACATGGATGCACAGCAAACTGAACTGGAACTGTTAAAATGTAGATTAGCTGGTGCTTGTATAATTACCAATAACTAGAACAAATGTCTGTAACTGTTAGTACTACTACTACAAATACAAGTACTAACAGTGTATGTACTGCTACTGTAACTGTTAGTACAGATGATAGAAACCTCAACTATCTATGTAACTATAAATAAACACTATCACAACTATATGGATAAGTGAGTGATGACGATGAAGGTAGGAGAAAAGAGTAAATGTTAGCCCCAGGATAACTAATCGCTAATGGGGTTCCTGTCCACATATCCCCCCGGCCATCCAGACGGACGGGTACAATGACACGCTAGTTGTGGATGCAGGGACTGGCGGTCTGAGGCTCCGTCTGCAGCCACTAGCACCGAGCTGCTAACAGCCGCAGTGCTTAAGAGCAGCTCCAGTTCCACGACCTCCTCCATGAAGTGAAAACAATGGGCCTCATTCACAAACAGTGTATACGCACAAATCTGTGCATTTACTCTGCATACGATCGTTTGGCGCACAAATCCGGGATTCATCAATATTTTCTTACCCAAAATTGTTCTTACTCTGTGAACAAATTTAGAACTGCCTCATACCATGCGTACGCACAAATAAGGAAGGCCAAACTGACTTAGAAAATACAAACACATACCTTTTAAGTACATACATAGCATATAAAACCGCATTCATTAAAAGAGATGTAATTCATTAATTTACTAATATATTGGCCACATGTATTACTCAACCATGAAATTGACACTTTGGCCCTCATTGTGACAATTAAAATATTCAACGATAACAACAGTCCTAGTTTACTAAGGAGTATATGAGAATGTACATTTCAAATAATGATCACCCACTCCCAACAATTTCTTGTGCCATGAAATTACACATCTGTGGCCAAAGGCAATTGATTAATTGGTAGCATGTCAAAGGGACTACAGGGTATATAAACGATTCTGAGTCACCTGAACAAGTGTTAGGATGGCATATCTAGCCTTGCTAGAGGATATTGCTGCCTGTGCCCTGAGGAGTGGGCGTGTATTCAGGGACCGACTACCTTGCATAACCACTTCCTTCATTTATAAATCAACTCTAGGCAAGCAACTTCCTTATATGGAGAAACGGGGGCGTGCTAGTATGCTAATCACAAATTGCTAGCACATGCCTGTATATGTAAAATGATTCTGTTTCATATACATACACAAGGTAGTGAGAACAAAATTGGCCGGTGCTCATGTCATGAATCCCACTTATTTTGTGCGCAAAGTCAGAACATTTCCACGCACATACTAGTAAATGAGGCTCAATGTCTGGCTAAAGTTTCCCATTCCGCTCTGCTCTAGTAGCATATTCGATCACTATTTTTTGCCTTGTCATCATCGGCTTCATTGAAAACAAATGCACATAGTTGGAGGGGGAGGGTTAACAGTGGGTTTTATGTTGGTAAATGTGTAGTCCGAAACTGCAGGGGGAAAAATGCTACAAAAACAGCAAAGAAGAACCACTAACAGGGAAGAGGAACCAAAATGGTAAAATGTTGCCCAGTTCCACAAATTTTATAAAAATAAAGCTATATGTTCCTTGCATAAGCCAAAGAAATTAGGAGGAAACAAGGTGCAGAAAAAAAGTAATCACCTTTTTACATCAGTTTTATTATGCAATTATCAGGCAATGTAGACAAATGATTTTTTTATTTCATATTAAGTTGTGAAGTTGCCCTTTGACCTCTTCTGCAGCCCCTGCCAAGTGAGGATGAGAATTACACGGCAGAAAACCTCCGACGCATCGCCCGAAGTCTGAGTGGGACCGTCATCGGGTCACGACCCCAGAATCTGGGCCCCGCCCACAACTGTGTAAGTCAATAAATACACTTTAAGAGGACTCGCATATCATGCGTCAAAGATCGACTCTTAAAGCAAGTCCTAAGGTAAAACTGGCCTCAGATTTAGGACTATAAAAACATTACATAAATATCACCAAATAGGTAGATGACTGCAAAAACAGAAGAAAAACTATTTTAATTTTGAAACACAAATCAAAGCTGGAATTGATAAATGTATGAATGGGGAAAAAAAAACAAAAGTTTGTTTTACATTTTTTTAATTTGAAATTATTTGTGTAATTTATTTAGAGATAAAAGCACAAACCCAGTGAAAAGCATCTTCCCTGCCATTAAGTGTAATGTTTTGCTGACTCCTTGTGTTCATTTAATGGAACTGCATCCTTATTCTCTGGTTCATATCATCTGGATGTGTGTGTCAAACAAAAAAGAGACATTTTAAAGAAATCACCTTCCACTCAGTTGAAGCTAGGCTGGACATTTGTCACTATTTTATGAGGTTTTGTTGACTAAAGTTGAACAATTTTCTCTCAATTAAAGTCACAGATCACCAGTGGATTACCTTGGACAAAAATGTTGCTACAATAAAAATGGTCTTTTTAAGATGTTATCAATAATTAAGACCGACATCAAATTGTTATTTCTTTTTAGTGTAGGGGCTGATTGTTTTTTAATACTGAGTCACAGGAGGAAGGGAAGAAACTATACAGTTATTTGTGTGCATGTATATTTATTCCTAAAAGATTAAATGAGGCTACAGCATTGTAAAACAAAACAAACTCTTAACCATGTAGATGTAACAATAATAAAACAGCATAAAAGATGTACAATAAAAATATATGTGTGTATGCGCAAACACAAACACACCTCTAATCTCTGAATTCTTAATTCAGTACATTTACAAAGAAATTTTTTGTTATTTATGGTTTGTAACTTCTTATTCATGGACAAAATATTTTAATATTAATCAAATATTTGTTAAACATCAAAATGGTTGAACGAAGTAAAACTAAACACTGAAACCTTTTGTTAGTGTCTTGATTGAAAATAAATTCTAAACATTGGATATTGCAATATGTTTATTGTACCATCCATCCATCCACGCATTTTCTTTTGCTTATCCGGGGCCGGCTCACAGAGGCAACAGTCTAAGCAGGAATGCCCAGACTTCCCTCTCCCCAGACATCTCCTCCTCCAGCTCTTCCAGGGGAATCCCAAGGCGTTCCCAGGCCAGCTGAGAGACATAGTCTCTCCAGCGTGTCCTAGATCTTCCCCGAGGCCTCTTCCCGGCGGGACATGCCCAGAACGCCTCCCCAGGGAGGCATCCGAAACAGATACCCCAGCCACCTCAGCTGGCCCCTCTGGATGTGGAGGAGCAGTGGCGGTACCCCGAGCTCCTCCCTGGTGACTGAGCTCCTCACTCTATCCCTAAGAGTGCGCCTAGCCACCCTATGGTGGAAACTCATTTCGGCCGCTTGTATCCGGGATCTTGTCCTTTTGGTCATGACCCAAAGCTCATGACCATAGGTGAGGGTAGGAACGTAGATTGACTGGTAAATCGAGACCTTCACCTTTCAGCTCAGCTCCTTCTTTACCATGACAGACCAACACAACGTCCGCATCACTGCAGATGCTGCACCGATCCGCCTGTCAAATCTCACACTCCATCCTTCCCCCACTCGTGAACAAGACCCCGATATACTTCAACTCCTCCACTTGGGGCAAGGACTCCCCACCGACCCGGAGAGGGCAGACCACCCTTCTCTGGTCGAGAACCATGGCCTCAGATTAGGAGGAGCTGATCCTCATCCCATTCGCTTCACACTCGGCTGCAAACCACCCCAGTGCATGCTGAAGGTCCAGGTTCAATGAGACCAGCAGGACAACATCATCTGCAAAAAGCAGAGATGAAATCCTGTGGCCCCCAAACCGGACCCCCTCTGGCCCCTGGCTGTGCCTAGAAATTCTGTCCATAAAAATTATGAACAGAACCGGTGACAAAGGGCAGCCCTGCCGGAGTCCAACATGCACCTGGAACAGGTCTGACTTACTGCTAGCAATGTGAACCAGGCTCCTGCTTCGGTCATACAGGGACCAGACTGCCCTTAGCAGAGGGCCCCGGACCCCATACTCCCAAAGCACCCCCCACAGGATACCACGAGGGACACGGTCGAACGCCTTCTCCAAGTCCACAAAACACGTGGACTGGTTGGGCATACCGTGCACCATTTCTTTGGCTGTGCTTTTCGAAAATTAACCGTGCACATCCAGGGTGCACAGTTGAATGAAGGACATCCAGACAACACTGGATTTGTTTCCATGTTGGCTGTATCATAGCTTCACCAGTGGTATCAATGGCATTAGTGATCTTTGGCTTCAGGTCGTTGATGTCCCGTATATTTGTTCCAAAGACCATATCTTTAACATAACGCCATAGAAAGAATGTGATGGTACACCATCTACCTGGAAAATGATGGTTGGTTGAAGGCCATCCAGTCATGGTGCCATATTCAGTCCAAAGGTCAAATTGATCTCCAGTTGAAAAAAATGGACCAATGATGCGATTGCAGATGATCCCACAATGTGATTAAAACTTTGATAACCACTGAGTACATAGAATAGATCTGATTAACATATTTTACCAATTGCTTTTGTAATAAATGTTTTAAATTGTGGATGCCTGTCCATCACCTGTCTCTGAATTCCGAGCACATGGAACAGAGTTTTATTTGTGCTGATTGAGCTGCTTATATGTTCAGTTTGCTGCTTCTGTTTTGAGCCTCCTTCTCTGTTGCTACTGGTGTCGATCCATCGTGTATTCAGCCTCCGGAATCGCCTCAGGCCGGCACATTAAACATTGATGCCTGATTTAGTTCTTTCATTAGGCATTTAACCCAGCTGCTTGTGCCCGATCAGAACCGACAGCAAACGTCTGACTGCAGATATCGCCTGATGGTAGAGGAATTCAGACCCAGGATTTAATATCCCCTCTGAGTGGTGGCTGATCTATGTGTTCCTGCATCAAAGCCATTGAAACATTAAAACTATTAAATGTTTGACTGAAAACAAGGTGAACTCTTGTCTTGCTGTTAATGATCATCATCAAGAATTCATTAGACGCCAAAAAGGAACGTTTACTCATCTTTGCAACAGTTTAAACTGTAGGAACGCTGCATTCAGCTGCTCAGGTGAAATAGAAATGGTTGAAATCTCTAAAAGTAGTGAAAGAAAGAATGATATAATATTTCATCAGTATGATTTCTCATTAACAGTATGATTTCTCATTAACCCTTTAAGCACCAGAGTTTGTTTGTTTATAAATATAATATAATTTTCATATCAATATTTCAAAAAGCTGTCTGTTTGATTCAGTTTTGTTGCTCGTCTCAATATTGTGATTTTGGTACGTAAAGGCTTAATACCTGAAAAGGTGGGAAAGATATTTGAAGCTATAAACTCTTCTTTATGGTCAGAACACGACTAACAGTTCAGAACAATTCACAGAAGTTTGTAGGTAAAACATTAAACATAACGGGCCCACACTAGAAAACCCTCAGCCTTCAGTCCGCACCAAAGTTTTTGCACATATAGACGGACGATGTGCCGGTCTGAAGTAAAGTCCAATTTAAGTCATGTTTTTAGTTTTGTTTTTGCTTCTTTTTGTATGTTTTTTTTTTCCACCATCATGGTAACGTGTTCTTTTATTCCATTTTCATGCCTTTCTTTTGTCTTGTATTGTCTGTTTTTCTTCATCCTGCTTCTCTTTTATTTGATTTTCTTTTTTTTCTGGTTTTGTTTTTTCTTTCCTCCACTGCTCCCCTCTGTAGGACCCCCCTGTGTCTAGACCCCCCCTCAGACACTCCTCCTCCTCCTCCTTACTCCGTCGGCCCAGCACCTCCTCTCTGCACCTTCCCTCCCACCCCCCGTCCTTCACTCCAGACCACTCCCACCTGCACCACCTCCATCCTCGACACCACCAGCACGGCCCCTCGACTCCTGCACTTCCTCCACAGCACCCCCCCCTGCAGACATCACGGTCCCCCAGCTTGGGGCCCTCTTCATGGGGACACTCAGGTAACTGTCTGCCCCTCCACTTCCACCTCCATCTGGAACCACAAATCAGCTCAATGAACTGACCTTTCACTAGTCCCGCCCCCATAGTCGCTGCTGCCACACTCATCAGTCACATGTCACTGGTGTTTTCAACAATGTCAGTGAGAGATATCCTCCAAGAAATAATGGTACATTTCTGTAAAAAATAATTGTGAAATATCACAGAGAAGTAGAAAGTAAGGACTGAAAGCTGTATTCAGAATATAGTATTAATTTCATCAACAAAAACATTGCTAACTTGGCTCAGTTTACTTACTTTCACTAGTCAACAAATAAATGGAGTTGAATATGATGTTTTCTGACTGAAAGATCCATTCACAATAGACAGAATTTACATTTTTAAAAATACAACTTCCTGTCTGAGATTTTTCTAATAAAACATGTTTTAGATTCTTTCATTTTACCAAAGGTAAAATATGAAATTTACATTATTATATATGATTCAATAGAGTGTATGCACGTGACGTCACACTCGCATAAGTCACTGCGGTCCCGCCCACTGAGTGGCAGAAAGAGGGAGATGAGTGGCAGGGTTAGCTTCAATACTGTCTAAACTTAAGAACAATATTTAATAAAAATGGGGAAGAGCTGTTGTTTGTTTGATTGTATGAACAGGTTTAAAAAGCTGTCGTAGCTATCATTTTACAGGCATCGAAAGCCAAAGAAAAGAGAAGCAGATGGATCCACAAATCCAGGCAATGAAACCTGGATCTGTGGATCCTGTTTCATGTCAGGTAACATTAATTTATGCTGTGTTTATGGGTAAAATCAGACCTTAAATTACATATTGTTTTGGCTAACATTACTTCTTAGTAAAGCTCTTGTTAGCATCTTACATGGTTTTTGTCTTCATTTTGTGATTCTGAACCCTGTGCTCTACATGATTTGTAAATGAACTTAAACTGAACTTAAACAGTTTTTCAGATACGGGGGTACTGGAGCACAAAGCCACGACAGGGTATTAGGACCACATGAGAAAATAAAAACACTGTCACTTCGACAATAAAGTCATAAAGTATCGAGATGAAACCCTTGATTTTATGAGAATAAAGTCAAATACAAAAATAATCATAATATTTAAAAGTCGTAATATTTCGAGAATAAAGCCATATTATGAGAATAGTCGTAGTTATAAAACAAACCTCACAATTGAACAAAAGTAATGGCATAGTTTTATGAGATTAAAGTTGTCATATTCCGACAATGAAGCCATAATATTACGAGAATAATGTTGTAATTTAAAAACAGGTGGAAAAATATGGAAAAATATCATAATTTACAAGAATGAAGTCGTACCTGCTGGTCCAAAGCAGTAGTATCTGTGTTGTATAAAGTATTTGATATGAACTAAAATCTCCACGGTACCATTAGATCCTGCATCTGTTCACTGGCTCAGTCCACTGTCTACTGTAGATGGACTTTGGATCAGCTGGTTCTGCTCTAGTTTTGGACCCTGGTTGTCAGTGATGATGAAACCATGTATATTTGTTTGTAAAACAAGCTGTGATCCCCTACATCCTGGATGTCAGGATACGCGATTTCAGGCCACATGTCAGTGTTCGTGGACCACCTGTTCTTCAGTAGCTCGTACAGATCCATGTCCAGTCCAGTTGTTCTTAATTTCATTTCATATTCCACATTTTTCCCAGTCTTGCTGTGTTTACTGCTACACTCCGTCGTGTTGAGAGGCTGGTTTTTGCCACTCAGTCTGACTTAGAGGGGCGTGGCCTGGGGGGGAAGTGACGTAAACGCATACCCTCTGTACAGTGTTTTCTTTTATAAAGAGTGTTTAATGTCATGTGCAAATGAAATGGAAAAATAGGCTCATGTTCTTAATTAAGTCATTTCCACTTTGGCTCCTTGAACTGGATGGTACCAAAGTAGATTTACTACAATGAACAGGCAAAAAATGAAATGAAAACATCAACACAACTTTAATATCTACCAGTAATAACTCTGTGACCTGGGGATTCATGCCTAAATGTTTTGTGACTTCCGGTGGGTCTTAGTGAAGGTTGAGTCTTGTTTTTTGTGTGCTTCTACATTGTGTTATAATAATGCTGTGTTTCCCATCAGGCCTTGGGGCAGCGGTCCCTCAGCAGCACCAGTTTCTGGCTGTGTCTGACCGGTGTCCGACTGTCTCAGGTCAAAGCCTTCACAGCGTCGCGCTGAGTTACGGCACTCTGCCCCGGGCCCCTCGTCGGGCCCCGCCTCCCTCCTCCTCCTCATCCCTCCCCAGGCCCCGAGCTGGTTCTGGCCCTGCCCCACCTCCGGGTCCACAGGCGCTGTACGCCACCATGTCCCACCCTCGCACCAACATCAGTAACGGTCACTACAGACAGTCATCACTACGCTGTAAAGCAAACGGCTCCGCCCACCTCCTGCTGTCTCATCATACCCCCCACCAGCTCAGGGTGCCAGGAGATGGCCCCCCCCAGCCGCGCCGCCTAGATGTGCCACCAGAGAGTGACTGGCGCCATGACTACCGGACTGTCCAGCCCAGCGGCAGCCGCCTCCACAGGACCGAAGCCCGCCCACCGGGCCCCTGCAGGGCCCCCCAGCTCTGTTCTCTGTGCCAGCAGCTTCATGCTGAGCCCCCACGGTTGTACTGCCCCTCCTGCAGCACGTACATGGCTCAGTTTCAGCCCAGCAGCTGATCAGACACCCCCCCCCCAACCTGCCAAACAGTACCGGTTCAGAACCAAGAAACTCCAGA
Source organism: Apogon hyalosoma (assembly GCA_037367295.1). NCBI lineage: Eukaryota > Metazoa > Chordata > Actinopteri > Kurtiformes > Apogonidae > Apogon > Apogon hyalosoma. The sequence continues at coordinate 32,916,260 of JAPQRP010000009.1, read as the reverse complement.
TGAAACACACCTACTGATCAAACTCACCCTGCATTCTGTTTTTAATAGAGCTGCAATCACCACAACTCTAATCAATGACATATGAAGCTCCAAACACAACCAAACAGTAGAAGCACAGAGCAGCGCTCCCACGCCCAGGCCCACCTGGTGAGGATGTCTCATCTGCTGTGGACACTGTGGTTCGGGTTCAGGTTTTTCTGCTGGTTCCTCATCCATTAATATGATTGGATGTTCACTGGCTTTTATTGACGTGTGAATGAAAGGTTCTTTCAGAGCTTCTTTTTATTTGCAGACAACCCGACTGAAGTTGTGTTTAAGAAGTTACACCAACAGGAAGTTGTCGACAATATCACTAAAAGTGTAAAAGTCATGCAAGTACAAGGTTTAGTCCTCAGATTTTGACAGGACGTGACCTCGTATGTGAGCAGTTCAAGCAGTGCCATCAAGGTATCGACGTTCACTAATCCTTCAGAGAAAGCTGTGTTCGATATTTGCTGAACAAAACACATTGGTTTGTTTATCGTGTTTTGCGTTTACCACCTGTTGTGGTAGCAGATGGTGTCCATAGCTGTTGCACTTCAGAGGCTTTTTGTTCAAATGTGCCAACCTTTGTCTCCATGTTACTGCACAAATCAAACACTCTGAGGACAGCTTGTTGCCATGTCCTGTTTCCTTCCTCCTTCTCCCAGCGCTTCACGTTTCATCTGATCTGGTTTAACCCTCACAGCAGACCGAACCTCTGAGTGAAGCACAGTGATTTTAGTGTTTAGACGAAGCACCAGACGAACACAAGCCACGTGGCCACACTCCTCCTAAAAGGCTTATTTGTACTCCACCTAAAGTTTCTTACCCACACAGCGCTGATGTTTCTTCACAACGTCTGCAGGTGCCTGTTGATGTTGAACACATGAAGGACCAGCAGGAAAATGAATGGACTTATTTATTTTTGTAGCTTTGTCAGACTGACTGTGCATAGATGAGGTAAATATTCTAACCTGAGTGTACTCGACTATAGTAACACGAGCAGATTTTATAAACTTAGTGCCGCCGCCTTCTTCTGTCATTTAGAGTATTTTAGATGATTAACTAAAGCTTTTATTTGAACAGCTAATATTTAGCATGTTATTTAGCCCTGTACATTTCTTGTAATGACAATATATGCAGATGTTTTTAGTGCAGCCGCCTGACTGCTGTTTACTCTTCACTTCACAAGTGTTGGTGGTAGATTTCCTTTTGGGCTTAGTAGCTGGATTTCTCTCTCTCTCTCCCGTTGTTCAGGGAGAAGCCTCTGTGTCTCTTAAGTTTTCAATCCTTACCTATAAGAAAATGCTTCATTTATTCCCTTTTGTCTTGCCTGTTTTCCTGCAAATAACAGAGGAAACATAAATACAAGTCCAGATAATTCAGAATTTTTGTCCTGACTTTGATTTTTCATGTCATGGAAGAAATTCCTCTAAAGATGTAGATCAGACCAGTGTTTTGAAATAGAGAGGTTATTTTTTTCACTTTATAAACCATTTCAGAATTGTTTTCTGGCTTCTTTTTTGGTTTTTGCTTCACCAGATTTTCTTATTTTGTTGATTTGGGGATATTTTTATGCCTATTTTTCTACACTGTGGAACAGATGATTCTAAGTTTAGATTATTTTAGTAGAAATCCTCACTACCTGCCACAGCTGCTCCACTGCTGCATCTTTTGTCTGAAGTCATGGCCCTAATAATTTCCACTGTTGCAGCGCAGGTCATCAACTAGTTTAATTTAAAGCTGAAAATGTTCCCTCCAGAATATTCAGGCCCGCTCAGATGAAGGTGTGGCAGCAGCCGAGCAGAGGCAGGTTTCTTTTCCTGCTGAGTTATTGACAGGTTTTTGCCTCTGCTGAGTTTTGTTTTTCATGCTGTGCCGATTGAAAGATTCTGTATTTTTGCAATAAAGTCATCGCACTGAGAATGTGAGTTTTGTTTAATGAGTCCAGTGTCAAAGTGAGAGAGTCTGTAAGAGAAAGCCTTCTTTTGCATTAAGTCATATTTACTGAATTTATTCACATACTTTACACACATTTTTTTCCATTCCTAATATTTTCCCCTTTACTTCACTTAATACAATATACAACAGACTAGTAGGGCTACACTGAAGGGGACATATTCAAAAAGAAGTAATTTTATTGCAAGAATAAACTACCTTTGTATGAAATGGAACACTAATCCAGAAATCCCACAGCAGCCCAGTGGCTCAAGCGCCTGCTATCTCAGATGGATGAAGTACGGCCCACTGGGTTTTTAAATCCAGTTGTCAAAAATATTGGTAGAAAGTTGTTCAAATTATGGAAAATGCCAAATTCAGTTTGTCTTTTTCCTGCAATCTCCTCTGTTCAGTTGAATCCACTACTGGGTGCTTGTGCACGTCTTGAAAGTCTTAAAAAGTATGGAATATTGAAACACTGTTTTCTAGACCTTGCAAAATCTGGAATTATGTATGAAAGTCTTAATAAAGTATGGAAAAAGTTTCTCATAGTTGAATTTTAGTGTCTGTTCAAAGGCACCTGACCTTGTAAAGTAAGCAATACTTAAGGAAACATAAAATCTTGATCTGATCTCACTACCCGGTCGGTGCGGGAGTGATTCTAGTGGAACTTGTTTGTGTGATATCCATGCACTTTTGTGACTTTCATAGGTTCTGAAAATGTTTCTGTCAGTAAAACATAATTTACTGTGAATTATGCATTTACACATTTATTAAAATTAACTTTTCTACTACACACAACAGGTACAATGTCAACCAAAAAAGTAGACACGCCAGTGTAAAAGTACATAAAGTC
>JAPQRP010000009.1:32882426-32893857 GCA_037367295.1 Apogon hyalosoma | reverse complement strand
TACTACCTTTCCCCAAAAAAGAGGGTTTTATGTATCTCACATTTTTTAATATATTAAGGCTTAAAGTAATGCAGAATGGATGGATGGATGGACGGACGGACGGGCGGGCGGGCGGATACTTTATTGATCCCAAACAGGGAAACTGGAGTGCAGCAGCAGCATGACAGACAACAAAAATAGAATATAAGATCAACGTAGAACACAAGAGTAAACACACTATACATAATTAGAAATATAAAAAAACTGAAATGGTAGAAAAACAGTAAGGTGCAACAATAAACTGTAATGTGCAAAGTAAAATGGAATTGTTCAGTAATAGAAAAGTATAGTGGTAGGCTTTTTGTCTACTGTGTGGGCTTTAAATGAAGGTACATAAGTGTAATGCCCTGCCTGTAGGCACAAGTTAGCTCCATTAGCTAGTGTTATACAACTTATTTGCTAGCTTACTAACTACAACTGGCCAACAACTGCTGATTAGTATAAGTATACATAACTACAGCTATCAAGTAAATTACTTCAAATTTACAGTTTAGTTTGCAGTGTGGTCAGAAGTAGGGTGACATTATCTTGGTGAATTTCAGCCATATTTGGACAAGAAGCTCCACCTTCTTGGTCAAATATGGTCACTAATGTTTCCACAAAGCCAATATGGTGATGGTCAAAATGTCAAACAGTCCATAAACTAATGGTGACATAAGAGAGGCCTCACCCACTTTGTGTACATTATAGTACATTTCCACAACAAACCATTTCTTTATAGATGTGGCATAAGACTGGTGGGTGCTTTGGATGCTTCCTTCACTGCAGCCATGTGTTTGAGGTTTGCTGCCAGTTTCAGTTACGCTGCTTCCTCCACCTGCTGCCCTCTGTCATGACAAAAACTGCCCCTTCAGCTGTACAAGACATTCTGTTTAAGCTCACGTCTCTATGTGTACCTGAAGACTGTAACTGAGCTGACATTTGAAGTTCTAAATGCCAAACCTTTTGGTTAAAATATTTAAAAGACAGCCCGGGAGTTAAAGGTTGACCACTTTCACAATGTAAACCTCTGCCAGCATGAAGCTATATGACATGAGTTTTACACACAGTAACTAGTTAGAAGTGTTGCAGTATAAAGTAAAGTCAAATTAGGAAGTTTTTAATCTTAGTAAAAATTAGATTGGAATTTGGACTTAAATAAATTTAATTATCTTAAAATTTTGGCTTAAAAACTAAAACTTTTACTCTTTGTCTCAAAGGTTTGATATGCTGTCATTTTTATTTTTATTTTTTTACTTTTTAGTTCTGTGTTTATTTTTGTGGGGAAAAAAACAAAACCCTGAAGCAGGGAGTCATCAGCAGACAGATGATCATTTTAATGCCTGTCAGCTCTAAGTTTAGAAAAGAGACACTTAAAACCTCCTCACTACACACACAAATACTCAGGATAATATTTTTAGATGTGGCCCACCAATAAATTCTCCCTAATAAACTCTTTAAAAATGTACAATATAAAAAAAATTAAAATAAATAAAGAAATACAGAAAGTAGCAAAGACAATATTTCATTTAAAAGTCTACACTGTCTATGTTGAAATAATTAGATGGGTCAGTAAGGAGGCCTGGCAACAGGATATATCAAAGATGCAATGTTTGCTTTCAAAAATAACAGAAACTACTACAGTAATTACAATTACATGTCAGTTTTCATTTTACCAGAAAAAGAGTCTGAGGATTACATCCTCAAAACATTTAATAGTCTGGTAATGATAGGAGGATATAATATGTTGAACTTTAATGAGTGGACCTGTAAAGCTTAAAGGTCCATTCTTCACATTTTTAAAGCAGAGTGGGAAAAATTACAGTCATTAACTTAAAGTAAAATCCAAGGACTTGCATTTCCCACAACTTTCCAATTCCAATATTCAAAGGCAAATAACATTAACTCAACATCTAAACCACCAAAAAAGCAGAATATGAAATACAGAATATACATAAACCCAGCTTGACCAGCCAGAAAGGCATGATACATAAATGTTAATGTATCAATAAGTCTTCAGTGATATTAGCTTGACAGGAGCAATGTTAACACTGTTGCCTCAACACATTTTCAGATGCAAACCATAATGTCTATGAAAATACTCTTCATTGCAAATATGTAAACAATATCTATGCATGTACAGAAAAAGACATTTAAATAGCAGATACTATTTTATATTTCCTGTTTGTACTCTTAAGTGTTCTGCTTGTCTTCTGAACTTTGTTTTCTGTGTTTTGCTGCTGTAAAGGAAGCAGGTCTTTTCAGACCCTGGACTTTTGGAGCATGAGATGGTTCGCACCCGGCCTGCACATTTTGAACCCTGGGATAAAGACTTTTCGGGCCAGACTTAATGCACTGATATACACGAAAATACACAAAATATGTAAATGTGTACAATGTAGAAGGTGTTTCAGACCAGACTTAGTGCACTGATATACATAAATACAAGAAATATGTAGATGTGTGCAATGTAGAAGAGATTTCAGACTAGACTTAGCGTATCATGATTGATATCCAACCTCAATTTGTTGATAAGATGAATAGTTTCATTAGTTTGTCCCCCAATAACTTTGAAAGTAGCATTTCAGAGAGCTTGGAACATGTCATTTGCAATGTAGATTTCATGATCTTGAAATTAATATAATTTATCTTAAACATATTTAGAATATCTTCTTCTAAACTAATTAATGTAAACATGAATGTACCGGGGGAGGAGTTTAAAATGTGCTATGGCATGAAAGAAGCATCAAAATCACTGTAAAATTGTATAGCTGAGTGTCAGAGTTTTGGGGGGAGGGTTTACAGAGATTACTCCTTGCCACCATCACCAGATTATAAGACACCATGCTAATTATGCCCAGTAGGCTTATGAGGTGAAATGTCTTGACCAGGAGAGCAAACCATCCAGACTTCAGGTGCAAAATGGAGGAGGTGAAACACGTGGGTGCAAAACATCTGGCAACCACTGTAAACACTGCAATTTCCCCACAGTGGGATCAATAGTCAAATATTAATATTCTAATTTTGCTGTCCTTTTTACTTCAGCTGATTCAGCAATTCTTTTTCAACAGAGACACCACAGAACACATCCTTGTTTGTCCAGTTGTGTTCACTGTATAGGTTTTTTTAATGATTGAGAGGGCTGAAACCAGCGCTCCGCACTGGGGCATGTGAGTCAGGAATGTGAGTGCATAAAGTTCTGTCATGCTGTCTGCAAGGCCTGTCCTCAAAGAAATCTGATCTCTTGTACTTTTACTACAAAAGTTTAATACATAATACGTGACTTTTTACTGAGACTTGAGTTTCATAGCACTTGTAGTTACAGTCTTTGACATGGCACAAAACCTTTGCTAGCCTTAGTGAATCTAGTTTGGATGTGGGTGTTCCTCTCAATTTCTTTTTTGTCTTGAAAAAAGTGTTTGCAGTAGACTGGCAACAAGATGTGGTGTAGTGCTGACAGCAGATGACATTTTCTTTTCGCTGAAGTTCACGTTCAGAATTTCATGACAAAAGTTTGGAGTTGCTGGGCACGTTGCTGGGCCCAGAGGATGTACTGTCATTTAAAGGGGAACAAGGCAACATTTTACCCTTTTGGTTCTTCTTAGCTGGTTTTGGTTCTTCGTCGCTGTTTTTCTAAATGGCAGATTCGGCCCTCGAGGCGTTAGTGGGTAGGCGGAGGGCTTCCAGTCAACACATAACAAGCCATTTAACCATCACAATTACTTTGAAGCTGTTTAATTAAGGTAAAAATCCTGCCAAGTTCCCCTTTAACATCAAAATATGACTGGCTGACGATTCTGTCACTAATACTTATTGTAAATCAGATGTGCAGTCTATCAACAAAAGGACAGTGGTAGCTGGTGATTACTGTGAGGTGCTTGTGACCTTTTGGATGTATGAAGTAACAGCCTATTCTCAACAAAAATAAGTAAATATTTACATAAGTGACTTTGTTGATATTCTGCTTAAGAAAGACACTTTATGCAAACTTAAATTCACTTCTAATAGAGAAGCGAGAGAAAGAGAAGGTCTTGCTGTTTCTGACGGCCCACAACCGAAGTTAAGGTAGTAATCCTAGTACTTGTAATTTAGCATTTTTATTTCAGTTCTACTTTTAAGGTCTGCCAAAAAAAAAAACACCACACACACAAGCAATGCTGTAGAAGTGTCATTACTGTTTGATTATTGTAGACTTTTAATTTGAAGGCAGGAAGTGGTCATTTTTGCCTTTGCACTAGCTTAGATGCTAAAAATGTATTTAAAATGTCAAATACGTGTTATTAAAAGCTGTATTTTCTTTAAATTTAAACATTATCCCACCTTGTCAATACAGCACGTCACAATACTGAACCAGACTTGTTTAAGCAAGTATGAAAACAGTTGCAAAGGTTAATATTTAGCTAGGGCTACATCAGTGTTTCGACATATCGCTAATGTTGTGTCTCTGGTCTCGTCAAACAAACGCAGCTGCACGTGCGCACACCGGCACGTGCGGAGGCTGTCAGTCACGCAGTGGTGTACTTTAACAGGAAGGGGCGGCAGGAAGGAGGAGCCGCCGGACAACTTTTTGTTTTCCCAACTCGATTTCCTCGTCTTCTCTCGCACTCTGCAGCGCTAACCCGGCTCTCTTAGTTTCCCGGGATACTGTATATTGAGGGAAATCCAACATGTACCGGTATTTTGGACAGTTACTCACCCGGGGAGCGGCCGGTGGCCTGGCCTCGGGGTGCTCCGCCGCTGACTCTGCGCTCCCGGCGACGTGCGCGTCTCTCCTGCGGCACCGCGGCTACAGTCAGGCCGTGGACCAGGAAGACGATCCTAACTTCTTCACCATGGTGGAGGGCTTCTTTGATAAGGGCGCCGCTATCGTGGAGGACAAGTTGGTTGAGGACGTGAAAACCCGGGAGACCGCTGAGCAGAAGACGAAGCGGGTACGCGGTATCCTGAAGATCATCAAGCCGTGTAACCACGTCCTGAGCGTCTGCTTCCCCATCAAGAGAGACAACGGCGAGTGGGAGGTGATAGAGGGCTACCGGGCTCAGCACAGCCAGCACCGGACACCCTGCAAGGGAGGTCAGAGCCGCACTGACACCACACACCTACTGGAATGAACCGTGCTGTAGATCACTAAAGTCATATTAGGAGAAAGTTTAATCAAATAAAGTCTTATCTTAATAGAATAGGCTGAAAATTCTACAAGTTCCGAGGAGGGTTGGGATTTTTTTTTTAATTTAATTTTTTTTTTCTCACGACTACATCAGAGCAACACCATACATTAAGTATTTTAATACATTCCACGCACATCTTATATTTTCCTTTAAAAATGTCTTTAGATTAGTTGTCCTGTCAATACTACATAACAGTAAATTTCGGTTTTCAGACTTGGAGACGTTAACTTATTTTTTATGTTGAATAAGCCGTTGAGATTTCTGATTATCTTTGTCTTCTGTCACTTTCATATGACTGCAGAAAAAACTAAGAAGTAAACAAAGGTTTGAAACAGTTATATGTGAAAACACACCTTTTCTTTTGTAACCCATTAAGACCCACTGCTGCTTTTGTGGCCATTCCCAAATGAATTGTTCTCTCTATTTAACTTTTCTTAAGTAATTCATCACCATTTATTATAATTTTATCCTCTGTATTTTGCATTTTTCAGTGTAAATCATACATTTTCCTCTATTTAATTCACAGATCATATAGATGTTCAAAGGTTAGTATATCAAAACAGAGAAAACTGAAAATAAAGTGACTTTCTTTTAGCAAAATATATCATTAACTGAACATAAAACAAATGTCTCCACCTACCATCATTTATCAAACTCCATGGATTTTACTGGTGAATCAGTGTTGTAGAAGATGTTTTTTCCTTGTTCACTACAGAGCCTCTGGCCAAATGGGTCATATCTAATGACTATTCAAAGATGACAAACTGCATTTTATACCAATTATTCACATGTATTGATAGGATTAATGGATCAACTGTTTTGGTGGAGCGTGCGCATATGAGTGTGTTGTGATATTAAAATAACTAAATCCCTACAAAACAAAGTAGCACATAAAAAGACATGTCTTTATCAAAAGTTGTCATTGCAGCTTGGAAGTTGCTTTTCTTTCATGTAGTGATGGCGATTTTAAGTGATAATGCGCGATAACTGAAGGAAGAAGGATAGTCCTGCTACCATGGCCACTGTATGATGGATATTTACTCTTGTTCTAGCAGAGTACCTCCAGCAAGCTGAACTACCGCTAGTTCTCTGTGAAGGATCAGCAGCCCTTAGTGTCCTCATCTTTCAACACCATAGTGGCTTCATGTACAATATCATGGAGTGGAATAGTGTCAGTGAAGTAGTTTTTCAGTAACAGTATATAATATACTGCTACTGGAAAACAACTTTACCCCCCCACCCACAGTTGGTCAGTAGTGTCACCTTCTTAATTAAGTCATGCACATTGTGAAAAATGGAAGCATCCTTTGGGGAGGAAAACGGCGGTAGTGTAGTTTGACATGTGACTCAGTTGCAATACAGCATAAGTTCATCACTGCAACTCTGTGCAACAGAGCAACACTGACAGACTGGGCATTGCAACTGGCAAAAATAGTGTGCAGTCTGACAATGGATTTAGTATTAAACTCTTTTGCATGCAAATTGTGACATCCACAGCAAAACCTAACCTAACCCTTACTATTAATTATTGCGACCTTGCAAAGTCATTCAGCATACACTTACATGGACAGAAATATCCTGGGCAAAAATATAACCAACCCCCTCCATGTACAAACTGAAGAAGTCTCTGGACTGAGAGACAAAATATTTTCAAAAGAGCAAAACCAGTCCAGTTGAACCTGGAAGAACTACCAAGAAGAATGATGACCTGGGCAAATGAGAACCTACACAGACAGTACAGTCTGTGTGTATGTACAGTACTTGTGTGATATGTGACGCACAGCCCAAAATGAGTGCATGATATCGTATAATTGTAAAACATGGTTAATTCTCTTGATTTGTCGACTTTGTGTCCATCTCTGCAAGTGAGCACTTGCTTCAGTGATTCCACCCACAGCACGGGTGTGCCATGTCCAGACGCTGCTCAAATAGGTGAACAGGACTCAGACACTACTTGTACTGGGGACAACAGAAGGACACCTCAAAAGGACACATTTCATCAGATCTTACCATGCCACAGATGCCGCAAATCATGCGAGAACATGCCATTGGCATTAGACGATGAAGGGATGTCCACTAAAGCGGTTGCTGGAATAACATTGCACAGGCCACAAGTGACAACCTTGTCAATTCAGTGTGAAGACTGTTACTCTGCGTGAAGCTAGGGATGTAATAATTACCGGTATAATGACAAACTATGGTAAAATTCTGCGGTTAGTATTACCATTTCAAATTCTAATTTGCATTAAAATCGTGATTAATTACCGCACTTTGAAAAACTCACAGTGATACTGCTCCATCTCGCAGGCCCCTGGGGGAGATGGAGTGTCTCAATCTTGCTTGTGATGGTTCTGACATGGGAGACTAGCAGAGGAAGGGTGGGGATAATACCTCTGCGGGCCTCAAACTCGAACCCGCAGTATGGAGGAACTGGCCGCCAAGACCACCTGGATGGCGGAGGCTCTCCAAGGTGGGTCTCGGAAGCCAGTCATTCTAGGAATATTAACTTGGATCAACACTCAGCCATAGGTGATACCTGGGGCGCTGTTGAGGGGGGTTGAACATGGCAGATTCATAGGGCCCAACATTCCTTGGGGGGCCCATACAGCAGAGTGGGCTCAGAGAGTTTGAGAAATAGTAAATCGTCTTCAGTTTCACTTCGCACCGTTCCAACAATCACAGACCACTACCCCTAAAATATTTCAGTGTGTGTACTTTTCGAACATTTTGAGCACATTTTAACAATACTGTGATAATAATGATAACCGTGATAATGTTGGTCACAATAACTGAGATATGAAATTTTCATATCGCTACATCTCTACGTGAAGCCAATGGTGGAGGCACACAAGATATTGAGTGGTGATTTCTTTCAGCTGGTCCCCACTGTGTCTATATGAATGTCCCTGAATGCCAGACGCCTCCATTGTGTTCTAATGGACAGTAATCTGTAGTACATTGATCAACAAAATAAATTATGTGATTTAATATATCATGCAACACCTAAAGCTATTAAAAATTGAAAGTGTCACATGGGGTGTTTATATTTTTGCTCATTGCATTAGTTATGTTTTTATAGTCACTTTATTGATCTTTTTTGGTTTCATCTTGTAGGTGCTGTGGACAAAAAATCTCATATCTAACTAGAGAATGACTGTAGGTCTGCACTAGGGATGTAAACAATTAATTCACTATCGATTAATTGTCGATAAGAATTTGCTCGATTTAAATTACATTAATTGTCAATTAATTGCTCTTTTCCATGGCAGTGTTTGTGGTGTCAACAGTAGGGGGCACCACTGCTTAAATTAGGCTTCATTGCTGAGGTTGAATATTGAGGGGAGTTGTCCACGTGTCCACACCTGTCCGAAGGCTGCCGGCTTGTCTGCGATGTTGTGGCCAGAGTAGTCATCGAACCGGATCGCAGCGTTTATGAGTTAGAATCACTTTAGAGACATGAGGGAGTGAAACCACACCCCCGCCCAAATATGCGCACATATGCGGGGTCTGACTGATAGCATTATTAAATAAGTATTAGTCTTAACAGATTCTGTAAGATTGTTTTTGTCAGATTTATAAATAATGTTGCACACATTTTTATTGATCAGTTGATCAGATGTTTAACATACGGAGCTCCAGAAGTGCTTCCCGTCTTTGGAAACAAGTGGCATTTTCTTTGGTTTGTCAGTTGTGTACATTAAATAGTCTGCTATAATCATATCATTGTATCCTGCATAATTATTAATGCAAACAAAGGAAAATAAGTGGTGCTGCATATACACTGATTCAGGCAGGGGTGTGTGTGTTTACTTGTACAGTGCATGTCAGGTTTGATGTGTTAGTGTGCAGGATTATGTAGCAACCATGAAAAGTGTTAGTAGTTTCCTCCCCTGATAGGAATGCTGATGATCTGTGTGTTATTCTGGTGTTACCTGTTACTGACTTTTCCTTTGTGAGGGCTCACCGTTTTGTGACAGGAAATGACAGAAGTAAAATTTTTTTGCGAAATTTCACCAAGTGTGTTTTTTAGGGTAGTTCATCTTAGATTAAGAATAGACAAACCCCTATTTCGTGTACTTTGTTGTTCGGATCCATTGACATGTTATTAGGGTTGTAACAATGTCATGGTGGTACTATTAATCGCGATTTTAAACAGTACAACTAATTAATCGTCAAGTCTGCCAAAAACCATGGCGACCGTGAAACCCTTTGAAGATTAAAAGGCCGATTTAGAGTCAAATGTAGACTTATTTTGTCTTTGGCTTATTTCCCCTGCTGATGGTTAATCTCCCTGTGACCCTAAAGTGCGTTGTAGTGGGTTGCTTTGGAAAAAATGTGAATTGCTACCAAGTTTCACTTTCACGTCTGCATGTAGCTATTGTGAGGTATGTGCGGCACGGACCACACCCCCACGTATAAACCCCCGCAAAACAATCATAGTTATCCTGATAAGGCGATTATTTCCTTGACGATAATCGTTGTATCAAAATATCTAATCATTACATCCCGGTGTTATTAGGAGTTTGTTCAATGAGTTTTTCATCGTTGAGCTCTAAGGAACAGATGAATGAATTTGGCCTATACACCAAATGACTTATCGAGCACTTTCATTGCAGGTGCAGGCAGGACTGCTTTCTTATGTAAATACCTTGTTGACATCTCAAGTATTTTTGACCTTTCTTCTCTAGAGTTCAGAGCCCAGACCTCAAATGAATCTGCAACAAAACAAATTTTCCAATCTTACCTGATTCTTACTTTTTTGTGGAGGTCAAGCCTAATCTCACTCAAAAGCCAAAAATATTGTTGTTGAGAAAGGTACCGGTACCTCGTTATTCTGGTTGCAAGATTCCCAGACTTTGCCACTTCTAACACATTGTCTTTGGGGTGACAGGGCATTACACTTCAGTCCGTCTTCCAGTGTGTGAGATCAGATAAATGAGGTTACACATGCACAGACAATACTGTTAACAGGATTAAGTCACTGCTTGGTAGGTGTTTTTTTTTTTTTTTTTTTTCTTTCCCCTCCAATTTGTCAGCAGAAATGTGAGTGGCAGACTGCAGGGAAAAGTCTCATCGTGAGGGGGGAAAAAGTCTGGCCACAGTTCATAGTGTTACTGATCTGTGCTTGGGGGTGGGGGGATGGAGCATGCCTTATTTCAAGACAGCACTTGAAATAAGACATTACACACACCCCTGTTTACAGCTCTTCAGGAACTTTTCAACTAATTTTCTGGAATTTGAGAAGGACTCATGACCTAAAAGCAAACATAAATGTTTCTGATGCTGGATGTTGCACATACCGGTTACCTAATTGTATAGCACATATTTATATTATTTACTGTCACTTAACTGATTTTAGAGAATATAGCCATAAAAGCTATAGCCTATCACCAAACAGTCAGTGTTTGAATGAACAGGTCATTGGTATTCATATTTTGGAAGTGAAAGAATCCCTACTGCTGACTAGAATTGGGCCTTTGTCCAATTTTGATAATCTGGTGTAGGAGTTTAAAGCAGTTTGACTTATGTAAACCAGCTCACATCTTTACAGTCCAGTGCACTGGCATCTTTGGCATAAGTTCATAGTACTTTATTCTCAACACTCTAATGATAATATTGGTCTATATATACATACTTTTATTTCCTGAGGTGGATGAGAGTGGGACTGTTCCAGGATCTCCTCACAAACTTTTACTGATGGGTGAAGTCAAGAGAAGGTTAACATCTGGTCACATAAAATTTAATTACAATATTCTTCACCAAACTTATATTTTTGGGTAGGTAATTACTTATATTTTCAGGAAAATGTATTTTGAAATGAGAAAAAATTTGGGAAAAAAAATTTTGAGGAGTGTGAATGTTTGGAAAGTGACAAAGTTTTGTGCTGTCATTCTGGGTTCATTTGATAAACTCTCATAAAAAAAAAACTACATTTATTCCAAATACACTGATATTTGACTCGGAGCCCGACCGATTAATTGGCTGGTTGATTAATCGGGCCGATTATTGTATATCACTGATTAATCAACATCGGCCAATATGTAGCCAATTTATTAAGTTTTTTTTGCTGTGGAGATTCTGCTGCTCGCTGCTGTGTGTGTGTGTGTGTGTGTGTGTGTGTGTGTGCGTGCGCGCGCGCGCTATGCCCGGAGTTATAGGAATAGTAAAGCGTGTCAGTTTCACTTTCACTTCTGCTCTGACAATCATGCTATCACCCCCCCCACACACAGACTGCTTACCCCCCC
>JAPQRP010000009.1:32867020-32882326 GCA_037367295.1 Apogon hyalosoma | reverse complement strand
TCTGTGCCTCTGTTACACTTTCTGTTGTCATATTTACACCCCCCCCCCCCTTATCAGCACCCCAGCCTCAGAATAAAGTGTTTTGGGTTTTTTTGCATCAGCGCTGCAGCAGAATGTATATAGGGGAAACCCTGCACATGGGTTCTGCTTGCGGCTACCCTGCTCATACTGTGTCTGTTCCGCTACAAGGTTTGTGTGGAAACTTAAGGCGAGTGTTGCCGTTCTTCACATAAGCTACACCTCTGTATTGTATCGAAGACCCCAAACCGAAACAGTTTGGTACAAACGAGTACACCGTTACACCCCTGGTGTTGAGTGTATAGCCCGAGGATCACACCAATTAATCGACATTGGCCAATATGTAGCCGATTTATTAACTTTTGCTGGAGAGATTCTGCCGCTCGCAGCTCCTGTACGTGTGTGTGCTGCCTGGAGAGTTAGAGGAATAGTAAAGTGTCAGTTTCACTTTCACTTCTGCTCTGACAATCACGCTACCCCCCACACACACACAATCACGGAATCACAGACCGCTACCCCCACGCGCCCGGACAAGGATGGACCACTAATCCCCCCCGTCTGAAAATCACGGACTGCTTTTCCCCTCGGTGCAAACGCCCCCCCCGTCTTATGAACTATTCACCCCACACACACCCATGTCTGTGCGTTTCCTGTCTACCTCACAATTTCATTCTGCAGGCATGCCTAGGTATTAATAGTGTAGGGGAGACCGGGGACAGTTGTAACATGGGTCAGTTGAACACTTGCAATTGCTCCATTCAGGGACAACTTTGGGCTCACGTAATTCACTCTGCACATGCTCAGTTTAGTCCTTAGTCCACATGGGAAGTTGTAGTGCCGTGAGGCAGACAAATCAAAATTTGAGGGAAAACCTAATTTTGTGGTCAGTAATATTTTTTGCTCTAATTATTTTTTTGATTCTAAAGCTTGCTTTGTAGTTGGACTCATTAAAGACAGGTGTCGCTTACATTTTACAGAATGATTTACCAAACTGTTTTTATGTCACTACTTATAAATATAGACTCACATCTTTTTCATGAGTCTGCTCTCCCCAGCATAAAAACTACCACATCTGCAACCTGTGGTTCCCCACAGGTCACATACTAGTCTAATATAAGAATATTATACAGCATTTGAAAGTTGTGTCAGTTATCTTCGTGAGATAAACAAAGATTTATGCAACTGTTAATCCACATGTCCACAATTACCTAATATAAGATTATTATATCCTGTGTAGATCAATGTTCTTATTTCATATACTGGCAAATATATCAGATATCGGCCGATATATTGAATATTGGCTTTTTTTAGCCCCCAATATCGGTATTGGCATCGGCCCCAAAAATCTCATATCGGTTGAACTCTAATTTGACTATTATATTATTATTTAGGCTATGTCGTATTCTAAACACACAGTGCTTAAAATTAATAAATGCATATATCTATGCAAATACATTTGAATATAATGTTAATATTTTGTATGTTGTAAATATTGTAAAAAAATGTATATGATATTGATAATTGAAATTAAAAAATATTTAATTTGACATTTGCTTTTGTTGTCCATCCGTAACATTTTTGGCTTTGTCCGTCTGTGATGCTGCCATTTTTCAAAACCCTTGCTATTTGATAACATTTTAGTCTAACCAGTTATTGGGTTGTAAAATAGAGGGTTTAAGGTAAACACTGAATACATTTGAGGATGAACATGTCAGAGGAACTTCACTATGGAGAACTTTGGAATTCTTGCAAATAAATAGACGTTCATTTTTTGTCTATCTATGATGCAGTAGTTTTTTATATTTTTCATTTAAAAATATTTGAAAGTAAATGTTGCCCTTTGAGTATGTTTAAGCTGGCATTTAGACCTTTACAATTATTTGTAATATTTGTCTTAAACTTGTCTGGTTCAAAAGTTATGACTCAAAAAGTAGTGGGTGGTCCATCTGTGACGCCCTTGACCTCGCCCTGATGTACAGTGGATAAATTCACCTACAGCATCACAGGAAGGGACGGCAGCTGCATGAGGCAGGACCAGAGGGTCAAGGACCGGTCAGGACAGCCACAAACATTATTGGCATGTCACTGTCCTGGAGCAGGGCCTCTAGTATCATTAGGGACGCCACCCATCCTGTACACCACCTCTTTGAACTGTCGCCTTTCAACAGGCAACATAAGATTATTCATTCCCACTTGACTAGAATGAAGAAAAGCACCTTCCACAGAGCTGTTGGACAGCTGAACACTGTTCCGTCCTTTCTAATATACAGCCAGATGCACCAACACTGAAATAATTTGGTTTAATGATTTATGTTTCACCATTGCATTCACATGTGGGCCTGGCCAAGCAAAAGTAACATCGGGATCAATTTCTTTTTTCTCTAAAACAATATTTTTGATTGATCAGCATGAAAGACATATTTCTCTGATTTCTAAAACTGTGTATTTAATTTGTACCTGAATTACAACTGGATATATAATATGACAATACAGTATAAATTAAGAACATTAAAGGTTGTAAATTAACGTATACAGCATAAATTCAGAATGTAAATAGCAGTGTGTAAATAAATGTGTTCAAAATATGTCTGTGTCTAATCTTGTATTTCATAATAATCAAATACTATAATGATTTTGAATGTTATTTATTATTTAAAAAAAACAGCAGAAATTTGTGTATTAAATATAGTAATGAAACATATGCCACCAAAGACTGATAATTTTATCAGTATCTTAATAAAATCTTTGATTATTATTTATGGTGCATCACACTGAACAAACACCTCATTCCATTACTTTTTTGCATTCTGACTCTGTTACCATGAATTGTCTTCTAAAACTAAAATAAAAATGACATCAGTTTCATTTTTGGATATAATGTACTCTCATATATTAAGAAAAGTGTGGTATGCTAAATATTTGCACTTTCCTTGAGGAACAGCACTTTTTGGCATTTTTTTCAAACCTTGAATAACTGCTGTATATGTTTCCTCACTCCGTTTCTATGTTACTGATGATAAATCTGTGTTTTTATTAAATATTTGGTTATTATTCCTTTATGGCAAAAACAGATATGGAATGATTAGTATTGCTGCACAGTGCTTTCTCACTCCATTACTCACTTGGCCAGGTCCATGTACTGAACTTTTAAAATGGGTTTATACTCACAGATGTGCTTCATTCATATTGTTCACATTGTTGTCTGAAAAACTCAGGGAATTTTCAGTTCCTTTTGTTTTTTGCGTCTTTACTATGACTGGCTAAGTCCTTTATGTAATTCACATTTTCTTTTTTGTGGCTTTTTCACTTCAGATTCACTTTACATTTCATGGAAGCACAGCTACTGACACTAAATATATGCTGAATGGTGTTACACTGGACACATCTAATAAATTTCATATTCTTGGATTTTAGTGCTTATTTATATCTATACTTGTAAGTAAAAATGTGCATTTTTTCACTAAAATTTGTGTTATGGGATCATGAGTTAAAAGTGTGCTGAATTTCTGTTATGTTCTCACAAAAGTATTAGCCTAGATGCAAGTATAAAATGTGACTATTTCTTTCTTTAGTGATTGCAAAAGGCCTCTGTAAATTGGACAAACGGGGGATTTGTTTTGGACTATCTCCGGTTTTGCATTAATCCTCATTAGTTAATGTTGTTAGGATGGTCTGTGTGACAATAAACCTGTGTTTAGCTCCAGGAAGGAATCATTCAGTGTTGATGATCCTGTTTGAGGTAAGGACAGCTGAGGTGCAGGGAGTTGGCTCAGGTGTGGCACACAGAGGTGTGTTCACTGGCTGGTCTGGGTTCTCTGGTTCAAACAAACCAAAACACAATTAGACCACTGTTGGCTCTGGGGTTATGTCAAAATGCTTGTGAGTCCTGAAATATCCAGACTTTTACTCAAAGAATCCACATTTTCATTCATAATGAACACAACTGTTGCCAAACTGAAAGTAATGGGAAACAAGCCTGAAATCTATGAACCCTGTCTCTGCAGAAGCCCAGATTTTCTACAGGACTACAGGCTAAATGCAACAAAAAATGATGTGTGCCTACTGAAAGAATACACTGAAGCTTTTGCACTACACATAATCCTGCAACACACAGGGCTCCTGTAAAGCACTTTTCCTATAAAGAATGTGCTCAGTGTTTCTTTAAAAGAGGCCGTTTGCAGCCGAGGCAGCCACACCCATACTGAGTCACTGCGGCTGGAAAGTCAAAAACTGTCCAGACTCGTCTCACGCCATATCGTCCTCATCTATCCCATCTCTTTTTCACTTCTTGCTTTCTGCTCCAGACGTCTCACTTTTATTTTGTCTTTATTTCCTTCTTGCTCCATCTTCTGTCTGCGTGTTCTTCATTTCACTGTAGACAAACAAAAACATATGCAAGTGAATAACAGCAGAAGAAAACCGGTTGTGATGAGTGTGTTTTTCCACTGCATCCTTGTACTGTAGCTTGTGTGTGAACAAGCCTCCATGTCCTTATTCACTGCTCCACTCCCTTTATGTTGTGATTGTTTGGATCTCCCATTCAGAGACACGCAAGCAGCTCATTTCAGCAGCAAACTCAACCAAGTGTTCTACTGCAAGTTGTGTGTAGTGTTTCTCTGTATTCCTGTATATTTTCCATTTTAAATTTGCACTTAAAGGAATTGTTCAGGATATAGGGAGGAACTTCTTATTCTTCTGTTTGCCTAATTTCTCCAAATTTAGCGCAAATGTTCCAATTAGACTGTAGTGGTCAAAGTTCTAAGTTATAGATCGGTTGAGTTGAATATAATTTCTGCTTATTGGTTTCTGAAATGGGGATATGTCTTTGAAAGCAACATGAGTAAATTGTTTAGACAGGGCCCTGCATGCATGGCCAGCATCACAACAGTTTGAAAGATGCAAGTGCAGTATCAAAAAGGGTGAGTCAAAAGGCACATGTTTCTCACAGAATTGGATTTCATCTACATAATATTATGATGCAAAGAAAGTGAGCGTCAGATTTAACTTGATATTGTAAAGTGATTGATGTGGTTAACAAAAACCAGACTGATTTACAATTGATTTGAAAAATATTCTGTAACCATACTGCAAACTTTACACTGCTCCTTTTGAGTCTGACTGCTAAATATCAGAGCTTAGCTGTTTGGGTTATTCATCAGAAACCTCCACCTATGATGGCAAAATATCTTAAAATGTGTCTTCTTTTTTATGACAAAAAATAGACTCTTGTATTCTCACCAGCAGCATAAATACAAATAGATGACAGGTCATTTTTTTCCTGTATTTTTGTCCATTTTTTTGGGAAAGAAGTGCCAGTGATAGTTCTATAGAAAACAGTCAATCATACAACATGTTGTCAGCCAAATTGTCATATAATTACTTTATATTTAATTCTTTAGAATTAACATTGTGAAATGTTGAAAATACCATCGATGTTAGGTAAAATAATGAAATAATGACATAAATGAGAAAATTCACATGTGCGTGACATTTGGACAAGACTGTTCTTGACTATAAAGAAATGGCCAAAATCAAGTTCAAAAAGATATAAATGTTCAAATAACACATTGTTGCAGTTTAATATGTAAACAGGTTGTATTCCTAAAGTCTATTTGAAGTGGAATGTAAGCCTGGAAACAGAAAAATGGACATCTTTATAGAATAAATGTCGCTAAAGAAATTAGTGGAATGAAAAAGGATTTAAAGCATAAGGCAAGTGGTGATGATGAGCTCATTTAATGAAGTGACTGAGGTTTTTAGTGAATGTGCTCTTATTTTGAAGGACAGAAGTTTTATATTGAATTTACAACAGCATTTAGGCTATGTCAGAAATAAGTTAACAAGAAATGCATATTTTACAGAGGGACTATAAATTCTGCAGATTTTGCGGTGCAGAGGAGGGTGGGGACTAGAGAGACATATGGCTGAAACCATCAACAATGGTTGATCAATCAACAATTTTTACTGACTAATATTTACAGATGTCTTGACATCTTGCATTTGTACCTGCTGTTTCAAAATTAAAACCTTATGAAAGAACGATAATCTGTCAGTCATCATATAGGAGACTGCAGGATGTGAACATTTGTTTCAATTATCTGGTGAAGTGGTGGATTAATAAATGGAGCCTATTTGCATGTTTCAGGTATCCGTTACAGTACAGATGTGTCTGTAGATGAGGTGAAAGCCTTGGCCTCCTTGATGACATACAAATGTGCTGTGGTCGGTGAGTACACACACACACACACACACACACACGTCACATGTTGTTGTTCTGGTTGTAAAATAGTCAATGTGTTCCAGATGTGCCATTTGGTGGAGCCAAAGCTGGAGTGAAGATTAACCCAAGAAAATACTCCGTAAGTCCCTACAGCCCCCACACAGACTTTTATTATTACTGCACATGTCATTGTTAAATGTATATGCATTGTGAATGTGGCAACAAGGAAGCATCCTAAATCAACACAAAGCTGTACATTAGGTTCATGTTCAGTTGTTAGTTGGATCCAAATGTGTTGAAGACTACAGGGCACATATTGTTTGTAGATGGTATTGGACTTGTTTGTTGTTTATTTCTATAGATATTTTTATATATATATATACTTTTATGCTGTTATTGTTGTTGTTATTTCTATATAGGTATTTTTTATGTATCCTTTTACTTTTGTACTTGTAGTTGTTGCTTCAACTGGTTCTGGAATAAAAGACAAGTTGTTTGTGGCTTTCAGACATGTCTGTTTCACATCTGGACTGTTTTTTTTTTTTTTTTTTGGTCTATTCAAATAATCCTTTAATTGAAGGAAGTCAAAGAAAATTATCAGTAGATCAATCAATTACAGAAATTATCGGTAGCTGCAGCTCAAATTTTATCACAGTAACAAACTGTTTGATCACCAAGCCATGTATGTTGATCGTATAGAGTGTACCATCCCAGTCTAACTGATGAATCAATGGGTAGATGGTTTTAACACCAGCTGCCCTGAAGGTGTGGTTGGAGGAAGCAGAGGTGAGCAGTGATGCAGGGCACAGCTCTGTATTTGATGCCGTCCATTAACAGCACTATGTTCCTTTAACTGGTGATGGTGCTGTTGTTTGACAGGAAACGCTGAGACATCAGTTGGCAGAGACAATGACTTGATGAGTCAATAACTTTCTCTCTCTGTTCTCTCTCCCTCTGGATGTTTGCTCGACCTGTGCTCTTTTTTTTTTTTTTTTTTTTGTAAAAAAAAAACCTCACTCACTGCACTTGCAACAGCTATGTTACGCTGGCTAACTTTGTACCTTTTGGAACTGAAGGAATTCTAGGATTGAGTTCAAACAGTTTTTCAGTTTAATATGTGACTTCTGCTGGACGTGTGGTTTTTTGTATTTTTTTCTGTTTGCTCACATTTGTCCAGAGTAGTAAACTGATTTACAACTTAAGACTCTTTTTCACAGACAACAGTTTGACTTTTTATGGCACAAAATCCCAGGGATATTTACTTTACTCATACAGGCAGCATTCAACATAGGTGTCACAGTCAGACAGCTCGTAATGCATCATTTCTCATATGTAGAGGTGGGACATTTAGGACATTGTGATAAAATGTTTGCTTAAAAACAAAACATTGTAACATTTTGACTGAGAATGTGAACAAAAAAACCATGACAAAATTAAAAATGTATAATAATCGCAACATAAAAAGAAATGATAACCATCATTTATGTTTCATTTTCCCTGTTCATTCCTGTACTGTTTCTTTGTTTTGGTGGACTGTAATTTCTAATGACGTTTGGACTTACCAAAAGAGTTTTGTGTGCCTTTGTTTTGTAGGACAATGAGCTCGAGAAAATTACCAGGAGGTTCACTATCGAACTCGCCAAGAAAGGCTTCATTGGTGAGCAAATGACCTCAGAGGCTTGTGATAAAGTCAGTACAGACATCCTTGGCTTCTTTTTGGTTTGTGTAGATTGACAGTGAGTTTTTCTGTTCTGGGTGTGTATTGCAACTATAATGTATATATGTACATTATATGCAGCTACGTTGTAAATATGTCAGTTATTTTTAAATCTAAATTTATATAGCTATTTATATAAATAGCAGATTTTCTTTTTTTCTCTTTATATTTCATGTTTCACTCGTAAGTTTTTCTGCCTGTCTTCTCTGCACTTTGTTTTTTGTACTTGCTGCTGTTCAGTGTAATTTCCCCACAGTGGGGTGAATAAAGTAATAAATTAATCTTAATCTTACTGTGGAAGCTTATGTGTCCTGATGTGTGTGTTTCTGCAGGGCCAGGTATTGATGTTCCTGCTCCAGACATGAGCACTGGGGAGCGAGAGATGTCCTGGATTGCAGACACCTTCGCCACGACTATGGGACACTACGTGAGTCAACTGATTTGGATCAAAAATAACACGATCCCAGAGTAACTGCATTTTGCAAGCGATTCGGTTTGGCACAAGCCTGACTGTTTTCATTGTCAAATTAAAGTCGCAAAACTTTAGCTTGATGAAAAAAATGTAATGTCACTTTTTAGTCACTTCCTTCAGTTTTTCAGACGGTGAAATCAGGTATTTATACAGCTTGACATGAGTTTGCAAAGTATGCAGTCGGTCTGTTCAGCCATCTCCTATTTGTTGATGTCCTGAAAATTTGGTTAAAATATGACGTTTTCTATGGAAACTGCATTCAACGTCAGAAATACTTTGAAAGAAGTTATACTTTTTTCAGTGAAATCTGTTGCAAATGGGAAAATGATGAAGAGAAGAGAATGCCCTTTATTGTCATTATATTGAATGTACAATGAGACAGGAGAGCTTCTCCTTTTTCAGTGCAAACAGAAGGTATTAAGTATCATCAAGATATTTTGGTGGAAAAAAAGTCTTTACTATAGATTTATTTTTTTTGTTAATTTCCTAAAAAATTGTTGTAAGGAAAAGTGGCCACCACATCACAGAAGTCAGTTACAAAACAGTTCTTGGTTGCTAGTCCCTTTGTTGAGGGGAAAATGCTTCTTTTTCAGTGAAATATGTTGTTCATGTTAGAGGAAATTACTTTGAAAAAGCTGTCGGTCACCGAGTGAGTTGGATTTTTCTTTTGACTCCCTGAAAACAAAATGTTCCTGAACAAATTTGAACTTGACATGTTGCTTCACCTCTGTCTCTGTTTTTGGTTTTGCCTTCAGGACATCAACGCTCATGCCTGTGTCACTGGGAAGCCCATCAGCCAGGGAGGAATCCACGGTCGCATCTCCGCCACCGGCCGAGGAGTTTTCCACGGCATCGAGAACTTCATTAATGAAGCCGCTTACATGAGCCAGCTGGGGATGTGTCCAGGCTTCCAGGACAAGACCTTTGTCATCCAGGTATAATCCAATGTCTTCTTTGTCCAGGAGAAAACTGATGCTTTGATTTTTACTGCTGAAAAAACATGCATATGTACGAAAATGCATATAGTCCTAATCTCTCTTATACTCGCAAATAGTTAAATACCTTCCCTGGACACAGTATGATGTAACAGGCAGCCCCTAATCACACAGTTAGCAGATATTTTTTGTCACTAGCTGGGTTTCCATTACCCTCAGAAATGTGCAAAATGTAAATTGCGCAATAGAAAACTGGTAATGGAAACACCGAAATGTCGCAAAAAATGTCAAAGATTGCAAAAAAGTTTTTATGCTCTCATGAGGTGATTTTTGAAACGTTTTGATATAGAATTATAGTGTAAAAGTGTAATGGAAACACATTTTGTGCATTTTCACACATGTGCACTGTGGTTTTGCTCACGCCAAACGTCTTACCTATGACCCTGGACTCAGGACAGGTGGTTGTAGTTTGCATCGGGCAATAGCCACTGGTTTTTGTGTAGGAACTGCTTCCCATGGGCATGACAAGTCTGGTGCCACGAGAGGTTCGTAAGAGGTTGCATAAAGTTGCTGACAAACAAACAAACAGACAAAAAAATCGAACCAAAAACAATACCCTTGTCTCCCCTTCAGGGGGCGGAGTCATAATGTATAATCAGTGGACCTACACAGATGTGCAGGCGCTGCTTGCATTCTACGGTCAAATCAGTTGTGTAATGATTGCAACTGATTAAGTTGGTGGTGAGTCCGACTGCAGTGGAGACACGGCAGCTGAGAGGGACGAGTGAGAGGACGTTGCTATAAGTTCCCCCTCCCCACTTGTACTCTGAAGTTCGCCTAATGTCTGCCTGAAGTCTGGAACCTTTGCACATCACCAAACGCTGAGTTTCCTTCTGAAGATACTTTACGTGGCCTGAAAAGCTGCTGAGATCACTGTGGCTGACTTGAGCACTGAAGAAAATCCCATTTCTGCACCTTGTAAAGTCCTTGGGTTGCTTTTGCAGTATTGTAACTAACTTGCTGATTAGGGAATGTAGTTACCAAGTTCACACTTCAAGCACATATTGATTGTTTCAGTGTAAATCCACTGTGGGGGTGTACAGAGGCTTGTTTACAACATTTGTCACTGTCCATTGTGCTTATGGGCCTGACTGGATCAAAAATTCATATGCTAGAGGAAAAACTTTTCTTTAACATAAAAAAATGGCATGGTAGCTGTTCTTAAGCTCTGTATGAGTTTCCTATTTTTTCTACACCAGATTTAATTTTCACAGTTTGTAATCTGTGCTGTTGCGTTTGCAGGGTTTTGGTAACGTGGGTCTTCACTCGATGAGATATCTCCATCGTTTTGGGGCCAAATGTATTGGAATTGGAGAAATGGACGGAAGCATTTGGAATCCGAATGGTATTGACCCCAAAGAGCTGGAGGACTACAAACTGGTCAGTGCTGTATTCTGATAATCCAGTAAATATGAGCTTAAACTGGATAATATTGGAGACTGACTGACTGATCCTCTTTAAAGATGTGACAGTAGGGCTAAACTGGATTAGCTGATGTCTGAATACTTTGGGTTTTTTTTTTCTTTCAGGCCAATGGGACCATCGTTGGCTTCCCAAACTCGACACCCTATGAAGGAAACATCCTGGAAGCCGACTGTGACATCTTGATCCCAGCCGCTAGTGAGAAACAGCTGACGAAGAGCAACGCCCACAAAATCAAAGCCAAGGTAACTGTTCAGTGATCAGAAATGAAAAGCACATCCTGCTCTTCATCCTTGGTAAACTGATCTGGTGTCAGTGTTACTTTTCAGATCATAGCAGAGGGAGCGAACGGTCCAACCACGCCTGAAGCAGATCGCATCTTCCTGGAGAGAAACATCTTGGTGATCCCGGTCAGTTTAACTATTACCCCCCCTAAAAAAAAAAAAAAAATGATGAGACGTGGTGAATAATATGAAGCAGCTGGATGTGAGTCAGCTGGTGCTTCACAAAAGGCAGATTTATACTTTTGAAGAATGTTTGTTTATTTCCTCTCATCTCCTTCCCCTCATCCTTATTTCCTCTCCCATGTCCTTCTCTCGCCTCCTCCTCTTCTTCTCCTCCCCTCCTCTGTTCTCACTGTGTCCTTGCCATCTGTCCTTTTTCTGTCTTTTCTTTCCTTCTCTTCATTTCCTCTCCTCACCTTCCTTCTCCTTTGTCATTGTCCATTTATCTCAACTTCTTCCCTTCTCCCTACCTGAGATGCCTCCTTGTCTTGTTCTCTCCTTTCCTCATGTCCTTGACTCCTTATCTCCTCTCCCCTCTGGCTTCCTTCTTTCCACTCATGTCTTCTTTTTCTCTCCCACTTTCGTCATGTTGCCCTCCTTCTCTCTTTTAATGGTTTCCTCTCTTCTTCTTTCTTTCTCGTTCTCTTCTTTTTTCACTCCTCCTTTTTTTGTCTTTCTCTCCTCATCCTCTGTCTTTCTATCTTCTTTTTTCCTTGCATCCTTGTTTGGTTTTCTCCTCATGTCCTCCCCTTCTCATTCTTCGGTGTCTCCTTGCTGCTTCTCCTTGTCTTCTAATTCCTCGAGCCCTTGTCTCCTTTCCTTTCTTTATCTCTTGGTTTCCTCTCCTTGTCTCCTTTCCTCTCTTTGTCTCTTGGTCTTGTCTCCTTTCCTCTATCTCTTGGTTTCCTCTCCTTGTCTCCTTTCCTCTCTTTATCTCTTGGTCTCCTCTCCTTGTCTCCTTTCCTCTCTTTATCTCTTGGTCTCCTCTCCTTGTCTCCTTTCCTTATCTCCTCATTTTTTGGTCTCCTCTCCTTGTCTCCTTTTCTTCTCATCCTTATCTCCTCTCCTTGTGTCATCTGTAGGATATGTACCTGAATGCCGGCGGTGTGACTGTTTCCTACTTCGAGTGGTTGAAGAATCTGAATCACGTCAGTTATGGTCGACTCACCTTCAAATATGAGAGAGACTCCAACTACCACCTGCTAAGTAAGTATGTTCGAGCCCGTCACCAGCCCAAAGCAACCAAGATAAATAACTTTTTCTTTCCCTGTGTCTCTTTCCTCAGTGTCAGTCCAGGAGAGTTTAGAAAGGAAATTTGGGAAACATGGTGGTGCCATTCCCATTGTCCCCACTTCGGAATTCCAAGATAGGATCGCTGTGAGTACACACCTGGTGTAATGGTAGAAAAAACACACACACACCACAAATTAGACTGATTAATTTCTGAATTTAAATGTGCCAGTTAGTAGCATTAAGGCTCGTTTATTCTCACATTACGTACATAAATAGGTACATATGTGTCAGTAGATGTAAACGTCACCATCTTAATACCAGAGGTGGAAAATTACTGAAATATTCTACTCAAGTAAAAGTACCTTTACTTTTATTAAATTATACTTAAGTACAAGTAAAGCTACCCATCTAAAAATCTACTTAAGAAAAAGTTGTTCATTTTAAATGTACTTTAAGTAAAAGTTACTTAGTTACTTTTAGCAACCTAATGAAGGTCATTCCTACGTAATGTGAAAACAATTATTTTTTGTTATCCGCTGATAAATACCAGTATGGAAATGTGGGTTTAGGTGATTCATGTCATTTATTTATTTGTTGAAGATATTAGCAATCAGGGTAGTTGCCAGTAGGCTACTAGCCAAAATTATGCTATCACTAAAGACACATTTTGGTTAATGGAGGACAGTTTAAATTAGACTACATTGTTTGAGGTGCACATGCAAAGGCTCTACTTACCGTCACATGCTTTCACAGATTTGATGCTGAAGTTTTAAAAGCTGAAAGTTCTGTTCAGCTGGGAAGGCAGAGCTTACACTGCATAATAAAGCTGTTGCCTCTTTTGTATTTGAAAGCAAAAAACTCATTAATATGCAGTTTTGACTTGCTGAGAGGTCGATGCCACTGCTTCATCATCATCATCATCACCGACACCAAGCTTGTGCTCCTCCATCTCTGTCTTGTAGCCAGCCTGAAGTCCACCATCCAGTGTAGCAGTGGGGATTCCGTACATGCACACAATGTCCTTTTGTTCATTTCATTTAATTTTTTACTCAGTAACGGGAGGGATTTCCAATGTAGTGAAGTGCAATACTTATTTCAAAATGTATTTGAGTGAAAGTAAAATTACTGCTTTCAAAAACTACTTCAAAAATTACAACTCACACAAAAAAGCTACTCAATTACAGTAACATGAGTAGATGTAATTCGTTACTTTCCACCTTGGCTTAATACTTCCATGCTTCCGTTGTGTCACAATGAGCGTTTGGTGATCAGTCCACCAGATGGCGCCACTTTGCATTAACATACTAACCAAGTACCAAGAAAAAGAGTAGTTTTGAGGGAAGAAGAAAGTCAATAATAACAAACATGGTGATGACATGAGAATGTGAATTGTCATAAATATGTCAGTAGTTTTTCACCAACTCAGACAGTCACTTTGTGAAAAGTTTCACCATTTCTGGAAATTATTCTCTTCTAATTGTAACACTGCCCCCCACAGTTCCTGGTGGTACTGCAATGTATTTTCTGTTTGGGTTCACATCTGCAAGCTGCCAGAGGACAGATAGAAATACAGACAATAAACGCAGAGGACGGACAGAAATACAGACCTAATAAATGCAGAGGACAGACAGAATGTAAAATAATAAGAAGACTAATAAGAATAAAATAATTTTAAAAAAATCCATATTAACCAATGTTGCCCTTAATCATTGACATATGCCAGGCTGCAAAAATTTAAATATAACTAATCCAGTTTTTGTGGGCCACCTTTTTGTGGAAAAAGGTCTTTTTTTTTCAATCAAAAAATATGGTTTGTTTCCGTTACAAACATGACATTTAAAGGGTTAAAAATATGACAGTTATTGAGTATTTGGTATTTTTGGTGACAGCTCAAGGTGATGAAATACAGAAAAAATATAAGAGTTAAAAACAAACTGTATTAAACACATTTTGACATTACTACGGCTCTGTGCAGATTACACGTATGGTGGTTAGGAAGGGCCTCTCTGGGCAGAATACTACAGTGTTTAAAACCCAGATCTATTTTTTGTGGCAACTTCCAGATTAATTTTCCTCTACACTTTTCCGAAATTATTTATTGCCATTTATTCTAAAACAATCCTCTACATTTTGCATTTTTCAGTTAAAATCAAATATTTTCTTATATTTAATTAATACCAACATCACATAGATGGTCATTAAAGCTCAGAGTAATTTCAGAGCTTACTAATAAAAAACAGAGAAAACTGACGATGACGTGACTTCTTCAGCAAAATATATCATTAACAGATGATGAAAAGGTGACAAACTGTATTTTACACCAATTATTTACATGTATTGATAGGATTAGTGGATTAACAGGTGTTAAACAGTTTAGATCAGTAGAGGCTTTTGGGTGCTGAGGGATGTTTATGCCTTTTAAGGGTTAAACTCATCTGGTTTGTTGGTTTACTTGGTTGAGAAACTGCTCACCTGTTGCAGAGGATCTGAGGTTTGTGTTGTCTTTGATGGTGTTGTAACAATATGTTCTGGTTTCAGGGAGCGTCTGAGAAGGACATTGTTCACTCAGGTCTGGCCTTCACCATGGAGCGCTCTGCCAGGGTAACACACACACACACACACACACACACACACTCCTGAGAGGATAGTGCATTGACTTCCTGGAGATTTAGCCCAAGTCCAAAAATCACTGCTCTGGTCAAGTAAAGGACTTCAGGGTGGATACTGATGGTTAGGTTAGGTTAGATTGAGCTTTACTGAGTCTTTGTGCACAGTCCTCTGGAAATGAAGGTTCCAGCAGCAGCAGAAAAACAAATGTGTACATATAAGAACTATTGCAAGACAAAGGAAAGAAAAAAGTAAAACAATAACTATAAAAAACATTAGTGAAAAAAGGCAATTGCACACAAAAAATACCAGTAGAAATAAATGATAAAGTAATCATA
>JAPQRP010000009.1:32824045-32846001 GCA_037367295.1 Apogon hyalosoma | reverse complement strand
TGGAAGAACCAGTCCAACTCAGAGTTTGGGAACACTGGCAGAGCAGAAGTCCAGTAGTTTTCAATAGTTATTTTTTTATTCCAATTACTTTTGCGGTACTAATAGCACTGTTTTTGACTATAGTTAGAAGACAGTGATGGCCACAGTAGTGTTTTTTTAGACTTCTCCTTCTTAAATAAGACAAGGATCAGGTGTTTATTCAGTAGAAGAAGGTGTGCTGATGTTGGAATTCAACAGACACTGGAATGGAATGGCTGTCATATATGCACACATGCTGATTTCACAGGACATTGCAGTGGTCTCTTCATTTCCATTTATATATATATATACACACGCACGCACGCACGCACACACACACACACACACACACACACACACACAGAATGAGTAATATAAATGGAAGATTCTCTTTTGTTCACTCTTGGATGTTTCTTTCTGTACTTTGTTTTTGTAGTTTTGCTGCTGTAAACAGTGCAGTTTCCTCATAGTGGGATCAATAAAGTTATCTTATCATGGTTTTGAAACTATCTCTTCTTTGTAGTTACAGCTCAATTTGATGCCATATGACTACATTCCTCCTGTTGACATAAAGACTGAGCCCTACATACCTGAGACAGGTACGCTCCCAATTCCATCACTATGCATCAGTATCTCAGACCTGATCTTCCATCTTGTCTATTTTTTTCTGGTATAAGAGTTCTTCATTTGTTAGACCTAATTTTATGGCAAAGTTCACTCATATGTGTTGCAGACCATCATGGTGCCATAACGTGTGGAACTAGGTTCTTAGTAATTTATAGTGCACTGTTAAACCTTATGAAAATACATAGAAGGATGGACCAAGAGATGTGAACCACCACCTTTACCTGAAAAACACTGTGTAGAACATTTTGTTTGAAACATTAAACATTAACGTTTACCTTTGAGATCTTAGCATATACTGGGGCCAAACACTTCTCTAAACTCATCAGCTGGCGATTTTGATTGTCTTGTTTTTACCTGAATTATTAACTCATGAAAGCCCAAACATCCAGCCCAAACATTGACCAAAACCATATACTGATGTGAAATGTTTAATATCTGTTGATCCACTAATCAATCAATACATGCAAATAATTGGTGTAAAATGCAGTTTTCATGGTCATTAGATATGACCCATTTGCACATTCAGAGGCTCCGTAGTGAATGTGGAAACACCGTCATCTTCTACAACATTGATTTGTTAGTAAAACCCATGGAGTTGGATCAATGACAGTGGATGGACACAGTTTATGTTCAGTTAATGAGAGATTTTGCTGGAGTCACTTTCTCTTCAGTTTTGTCATAATTATGTTTGATGTTACGCTGAGCTTTTATTACATCTACATGGTTAGTAAATTAAATACAGAAAAATACCTGGTTTTCACTGAAAAATACAAAAATTCAAATAAATAAATACATTTCTTATCGGAGAACCATAATCTTTTATACTCACACATTGTTATTTTGTTTTTTATATGCATATTTATTTTATCTTGTATATATTATCTTGTATATATAGTGCCTTGTTTGTATTTATTGCTGCTGCCTGCTGGGCCAACTGCATTGAAATTTCATTTTTGATGTAAACTCTGGAATGACAAATAAAGTCTGTCTAAGTCTAAAATGCAGAGGATAATTTTACAATAAATGGTGATAAATCACTTGGGAAAGACAAGAAAAAATACTTGAAAAAACAGACCTATATTTCTACATTTACCTCAATAACTGTCTATGAAGGGAAGGTGGAAGAATGTCCTATTTAAAACTTAACATACATTTGGATCCAAATATTTGATAAACTCATCAGAGCAGTTCATGCCATGTCTCTTGAACACTGAACCAGGTGTAATCGCATTTAGTTGAGGAAGGCAGGACAGGAAAAAACCTACTGTTAAACCTCACTCAGCTGGTGCTAGTATAATTACCAGTAGTTAGAACAAATTAGTAGTACTACTCCAAATATGCATAGTATAGTATAAATAAATATTAACAGTGGATATAGTACTACTGCAGCTGTTGGTACAAATAATAGCAATCTGTACCATCTGTGTAAGTTTATAATAAAAACTGTCACACCTATATGGATAAGATGAGTGATGACGATGGAGGCAGGAGAGAAGCAGGTCCAGAGATGATCCAGGGAAAACCTGTGAGGACATAAAGCACAGAGACTCCAGGGAAGAAGTCAAGTCAGTCACATGGATTTGCTGGAGTGTGAATAGAGGAGAAGAGAGGAGGAGCAGAGGAGAGGTCAGACAGGAGGAGGACAAATGACATAATACGTTCAAGATAAAATAACTATGCAAATAAAAACTATGTTTCAAATGTAATTTTAGAATTTATTTCAAGAAATTGTCGGTAGATCTCTTGCTTGAATCATCAGCCTTTAGCAGGAACCTCAGAACCTAACATCTTTTAGGGCCAAACCTTATCAGTAATACATTTCTTACAATAATTCTAGAAGTAAACATCTTGTTTTCACATGGAGACATCATTGAAAGACGACCTAGAACAAAGTGCAAGTTGATCTTTTTTTGAAAGTTGAACCTAGGTTTATGTATATTCAATGTCATCCTGTTCAACATAATTTAAAAAGCATTTGTCTTGTTCTGTAATCCTGTACACATTTTAGATGGCAGTACTAAAGCTGGGTCTTACACTTACAGTAGAACCACACTATACTAAGCCATATTAAGTGAATGCAGCCTTCTCCTGAATGCTCACCATGTACAGGAAACATAGGCAAAATTATTATATGAAACCATTATATCCCCAAAACTCCATTTCGGGGATATAATGGTTTTACCCCTGACCACTGCCACCAGATCTGCCAGATATCCTTCGTGTGAACACGATAACTAGGACAGATTTGGTTGGATTGCTTATCCCTTGATAACCAACATAGTGGACCCCTAGTGGAAGAACCCTATCGATATCAGCTTCTCTATGAGTATTATAAGTCATCCAAATGGGGGCACTATATTTGAAAATGAGTTTTCTTGTTGACACAAATCAAGCAATAATAGGCCGATTGAGATCAAATTTGGTTCATATTGATTATCTTCCAAATGTCCATGTTCTGGCTACCATCCAGAGTTCATATGATGTCATTCACTAGGTGGAGTTTTGTGGGTAAAAACAGGTTCTCTGACCATTATTCTGTCACTATCAGGCCCATGTAGTTCAAACTGAGTTCATATCGATTGTCTAACAATTCTCTTTCTTCATGCCACTACCTTGAGTTTACATGATGTCATATTTTGACACCAGGTGGTGTGGTTTTTACCCTCGGCCACACTGGTCACAGGGTATTGTCTTCAGTTGGCCGTCCGTCAGTCTGTCTAGGGCAGTGGTTCTCAAATCCGGTCCTCGTGGCCCAGTGTCCTGCATGTTTTAGATACGCCCCTCTTCCATCACACCTGGAAGCCATTACATCATTATCAGGCTTCTGCAGAACCTGATGATGAGCTGATCATTAACTGAACCAGGTGTGATGGAAGAGGGAAATATCTAAAACATTTATTTCTTATTCACTATTAAAAGACATGACACCAACTCACATGATCTGAAACATAAGGATCTAAACAGTTTAAATTATTTCTCATTGTATATTTATTTCTCTTAGACTTATTTCTCTTATACTTATGGTTCATTTACATTCTTTTTCACTATATGGACTGTTTTACATAAATCTTGGATTCCTTTATATATCTATTGCACAAACTAATTCCAGTATTAATTCACAGTCTCAAACATTTTACATATTGCAAATCAACATATCAGTGACAGTCAATATTTAAATTTTTTTCATAAGTCAGGCTGAGGGTTTCCAAGTGCAAGCATGTTATGTTTCCAGATGGTTGAGGGATGCAGGTTGGGTTTGATAATGTTCTGAAAATATCAAATGAACAGGTATTTCTATACAGTGTCACATTTCATATTAAATCTATCCACAATCTGCTTTCTGAATAGCAATTAAGTTGGTATCTTTTGCACATTGTGCCTCTTATTTGCTTTATTGTATAGCGGAGGATTGGGGGATTTTGGGGATATACTGTACCGTTGCTGTCGGCCCCTGACAGCATAAGCCTCGTTCTAAAGTGTTTTACTCATATGTGTTAATGTGGACAAACATTACAGACACTTTGACTGTAATTCATGTTTTATTTCTGACTTTTTCTGGAATACCCAGGAACCTTATTTGTTGGTGTGGGCATTCTATGACAGTCACAGGGAAAACACCTGCCTCTACCTTTTTTTACCCCACCTACTAATTTGTGTTGCTTTTTCAAATAATGAAAGTTGATGCTTAAATTCAGAGCTCGTTCACGGCAAACAAAAAAAAGTTAAAAACTGAATGAAATGTAGGTATAGTCACTAACTCTACTCATGCTTGTGTTTCAGCTCATGGTCCTTACATTCAGATCATTGAGGAACCCAAACAGGTGAGGTTCACCCTTCACTTCCTGTCTATGTCTGCAGTAATGACAAAATATTTACAATTAGAGAATATTACCTGGACATCTGCACCATCACCATACTGAACATTACAGTGTATTTTGCATGTTAGTTTATTTTGCAGTTTAATTATCCACATTGTTTTGTTTCTGTTTTTATACTTCTAATTTATTATCTATGTATTTATGTTTTTATTATGCTCTTGTATGCTATTTTTTTTTTTTTTTTTTTTTTACTGTGTGTCATGCTGCTACTGCACTGTATTAAGCTTGTGGGCAAAAAGGAAAAAGAAGGAAATTTTTTTTAGCATAGTTCTGTTCAAATTATTTTCAGTATTACTAATAATGATGCATCAACTGAGTGTAAAGGACTACAAAGAAGTCCTTGGTAGTGCTTAGAAAAATGGTTTTTGATCCAAAACAACTTTAATATGTATAATAGATTAAAAAAAACATAAAACATTAAAAGGTTTTCAGAGTACTTTTAGGTTCTTCATTTTGAAATTATTGTTTCTATGGAAAACAGTGGCTTTATTTTCCAGATAAGTTGAGAATATTATCATGAGCACACATGAAAATGGTGGGGGGTTTCTACCCCCCCAGCAGGTTGAGCCATATCTTACTGTAAAGAGTCATCGTCTCTGATCCAGGGTTTTCCCAACAGTCAGCACAACACAGGACTGAGCAGGAAGTCGGGGAGTTTCTGCTGCTGTTTAAGGTCATGTGGCCACAGTGTCACAGGGACTGTATGGAAAAGAGTTAGTTTTGCAATTAAAAGAAAAAAAGAGTTTACCGGTTTACCCAACCGACAGTCAGACAAACCTGAACATTTAGGCCCTTCCTGTATTTTTCATGCCACAAGTGAAAGTAAATTCCTGTCTGTGTGTTATATTGTTTTTATCTGGTTGATCAACATGCGTTGCCGTATATGCTTTTGTGTTCCCAGAGGGGTTTTCGTTTCCGTTATGAATGTGAAGGTCCATCCCATGGCGGGCTCCCAGGGGCCTCAAGTGAAAAGAACAGGAGAACATACCCAACCGTGAAGGTAGCATCTGCAACACACCGGCAACCCTGTCACAACATAGAAACAGTATAAGGATAAAGGTTTTAACACCACTGTCAGGACAAGGCAGTATCGACAAGCTTCCTGACACTGAAATGTCACCCACACTCTGAAAATGAACACATCAACGGCGTGTCAAAAATACCCTGAGAACGTACAAAAGAGAATCTGATAGCACTTTAACCACACACCAAATGATGTCTTTCAATATGTAAACGACATAAACAGTACAAACATGAAGCCCAGTTCAGACCTAAGAGCCACAATGTAACAACCCCTTTTAGAATAATGCAGGTAAAAAGCTGTTTCCCAGGGAAATTCTGTCTCAGTCGTCCTTGAAAATAGATCCAACTCCAGGACTCCTTAAGAAACTGAGGGAGAAAATGTTAACTTCTCACTAGTGTTATGTTTTTTGCTATTTCAACAATACCAGAGGTGCAGCTGTAGTAAATAACTCACTTTCAGTTTCCTCATACATATTGTAAGAGGCTACAAAATATCTCAGGTACAAAAAAAGTCTAAAAAGTCAACTGTCAGAACTGAAGTCCAGAGAATTGAAGCTTTTGAAATGATACGTTGGTCTGAACACTGCATAGTTGTACCTCCTCTTGTTGCAAATCTTTGTTCTCAGCTGGGCTTTAATCACCCTCTAATTCATTCACTTCCATTCAATTTTATTTTATTTATTGCAAATTAGAGATTCACCTCAAAGGGATTTAGATTCCGTACAATGACACACAATTAACATGTTTAATAACATGTCATTAAACTGTGACCGGTCAATAACATGTCAGCCACTGACAACATCCTCTAGCAACACTTAAACATCATGTCAACAAGACTGAGAACATTTTAACAACACCCTAACATTCCTTAAAAGGCTACATGAGTACAAACCATCAATGATCTCTCAAAACCTCATGGGAACTGAGGCTTGCAAAGTAATCACAGTTTCAAAGGAGTGCAACATTTTCAGTGGGGTTTTCTCTCTGTGCCAGATCAATAATTACGTGGGTCATGCCCGGGTGGAGGTCCAACTGGTCACTCATACTGACCCCCCTCGCGTCCACGCCCACAGCCTGGTGGGACGTCACTGCACTGAGAAGGGCACCTGCACGCTGGACATCGGCCCCAATGATCTCACCGCCTCGTCAGTATCCAATCATATCGCTACATCACTAACATAACAGACAATAGCAGAGACAGACATTTATGGAGGGGAGATGGAAAGTTCTTGTTCATCTTATTTTCTGTTTCTGTTAATTGTTTACAGAATCAAAAAAACTCCCAAGAGGAAGTCAGTCAAGAAAAATAAAGTCTATGCAGAAGTGAATTATTATGATAATGGAAAATGACATTACACACAAGTTATTAACCAAAGGGATGCTTATTGTAAACCTCACTATTGAATTATATTAAAGAAATTAGACAGACATTCATGTATTTGGAAAGAATAAAGACTTTACAGATTATTTGTGATATTGATGTGTACAAATGGCCATATCTCCTGTAGATTCAGTAACCTTGGCATCCTCCATGTGACCAAGAAAGGTGTGATCGAGATTCTGTGCAGGAGGTTGAGAGATGAGAAGAAGAGGCAGAAAGGAGGAGCCCATTGTCAGCTGACAGGTAAAAACACCTGAGCTTCACCAGCCTGACTGCTGTTAAGATAAAGGCCAGTCCAGTGTATTGACTCTGTGGGACACCTGCTTTGTGTCTGCTCAGAGGCTGAGGAAATGGCCTGTCTGAAGGAGGCCAAAGAGCTGGGCAGGGTGATGGACCTGAACATTGTGAGGCTGAAGTTCACCGCCTACCTCCAGGACAGCAACGGAGGATTCACCAGAGCACTGAAACCCGTTGTCTCCAACCCCATCTATGACAGCAGTGAGTCCAAATATCCTGACTTTCACTCAACATCTGAGGTTGAACACAGAGGAGTCAAACCTTGCACTTGCTTGAATATGCAATTGAGGCTTTCTGAAAAAAGTTCCTAGTGGGGGGCAGGACTTTCCAGATTCCACACTTACAGCTGCAAACTGCTTTATTCTATTTCTACAAGCTTCTCTTTGTTTGTGTTTTTTGATGATTTGATAATGATTTGTGATTATTTGGAAAATGGAGAAAAAGAAGAGAAGCTACAAGACGTGGACAGGTGACAAGGTTCAGTTAAGCTCTTTTAAGTGTTTCAAGTTACTCTTTTAAGTGTATTTGTCTCACTTCTACGGTGTATTCAGCATATTCACATTGACTGACAGATGATTGCAAAGCACTTGTAGGAGTGAGAATTTCCTAGTAATAAAAGTTCCTTGGAATGTTGATGGAAAAGGGTTATACAGAAATGTCTTAAAGTGTAATACTCCTCATGGCCACTAGATGCTGTTCAAAGATGCCCTGGCCTCCATTGACTTACACTGACTTACGTATCCTGGGACATCTATGTGCTTTGCATTTCCACCGCGCTTCAAAGTTCTTGAAATTGTATTCAAATCAGGCTTTGTTGTTTCGAGTCGTCGCCTCGAAGTCCCACTGAATTTCTTTTGAGCATATTTGGCAAATATGTTCAATGATGGCTTATTATCCAAAGGGTATTTGGATGGACAGACAGATTAATGCAATGCACTTGTAGAAGTGAGACAAATATGCACAAAAGCTCAAAAGAGCGTATTTGACAAATGGAGCTTGACTCCACACACTGTCACAGTTCCCCTCTTTGTCTAATGACTGTCACCTCTGACTCTAAAAAACCAACACAGCAACGACCACATAGATATAGATAAACAGCTACACAGATACTTAAAGATGAGTGGTTACATCTGATCACTTAGTGACAATAATCCTTCTCCATTGTTGATTGGTTGTTGTTAGAGTGAACAGTTGGAACAGTAAAGTGTTTGTGTTTCACCTGTAGAGTCACCAAACGCCTCCAACCTGAAGATCACTCGGATGGATAAAACCTGCGGCTCAGTGCTCGGAGGAGACGAGATCTTCCTGCTCTGTGACAAAGTCCAGAAAGGTGAAAACATGTCATCTGCAAGCATTAGATGCCTTGTAACAGGATTATGTATGGAGTATTATTGGACTGGATTCTTTTTAAATCCTCACAGCTAAAAGTTAGACTTGATACCAAACGTTGATGAATATTTTAATTAATTAATTTAATTTAAATTCATAATTATTTGTGTATAATGAAAAAAAATCAGCTGGTAGTTTCCACTGAAACAGGACTGATACCTCCTTGTCACCCAAATGACTCATGAAAATGATTTTTGTTTTGTTTTGCTTCGGCAGATGACATAGAGATCCGTTTTTATGAAGAGGAAGATGAGGGAGGCTGGGAGGCGTTCGGTGACTTCTCACCCACTGATGTTCACAAACAGGTACTGTGTGTGTGCGAGTGTGTGTGTCACGCTGATATTTGCTTGGGTATGACTCACACACTCTTTAGTTGAAGAAAAGATAAATGTTTTCAAACCACTGACTGACACTATAAGAAACAGCAGCTGAACAGGGGAATTCCTTCCAACAGTTTAGATTCAACTCTGTTTACTCCTCAGCTGTTGTGTGTAACTTTACCTCAGTATTTGTAGTTTTCTGATGCTGATTAATATTGAATAGTAAATGGTTTATATATATATGTTAATTAAACATGTATGAAATGCAGTTCACATGCAGAATTATACAATGTTTATTTATTTAATTTATGATAACTTATGGATTATAAAGATACAAACTAATTCAATAATGCTTATTAGTGCATTAATTAATGTAAATAATAGACCTAGTTAACATTACCCTAACTAATGCGTCATTTACTGCTAATTAATGCTCATTACTTCATTAACCATTCATTAAGACCAAGACCATCATGTGTGGCTAAAATGGTTATTTTTCAAAAAGGTTCGATCATTTTTGCACCACTAATCCACACATATGCTTTAAAAAAGTAAAGTTCATCAGTTCGATTAGGTTCATACTGTCTGCTAGAGCTTATGAAGATTTCTTTTTCTTTTTTGTCAGACAGAAGGAAAAAAGTACTTTTTTTTTTTACCTTGACATGTTTCAGCTACAACCTGTAGTCTTCCTTAGAAGGGTCACTTGATGTCACTGTGTCATTATCAGCTATTTTATCCAGGTTTGCCAGGTAACTGGGGATGATTATGCCCCCTGCTGCCTGGCACCACTGGATTAGTGAGGCCATAGAAATCAGAAAACAGGCCCCGGGGACTATGAACAGGGATGAGGGATCCTACACCTTATCCCAGACCTGGGATGCTGTCCTCTGTGGGATGCCAGGCAGCAGGGGGCATAATCGTCCTGTTGCCTGGCAAACCAGGATAAAACAGCTGACAATGACACATCACAGTAACATCCAGTAACGCCTCTGAGAAAGGCTACAGATTGTAGCCAAAACATGTCAAGGTAAATAAATTAACTTTTTTCCTTCTGTCTGACAAAAAAGAAAAATAAATCTTCTTAAAGTTCATCAGCTTATCTGTGGAATTCTGTAGCACTTATTTGGACATGTTAAGGCTCCATAGTGAATGGGTTAAGACCCTAACATAGTCACTACGGATTTATCAGAATTTCAATCAATCAAATTTTATTTATGTAGCACCAAATCATAACAAAAGTTATCTTATGACACTTTACATATAGAACTGGTTGAAACCAGACTCAGTTTCCTAATTTGAATCAATGAATGGCTCTAATTTGCTTGAGAAAGGCAGCAAATTAGAGCAAACAGTAATTTATTTGGAAGTCTAAAACTATTTTTGCTATATTCTGCAATACCCACTCGCTACAGGTTTTGTCTGTGTTACAAAGTTAAAAAAAAATCACTTTTTGACACTATTATTATTTTTGGTAAGAACTGTAGCTTTAAATGAACTGGATGGAATCTGATATTTGACCAATACTATGCAAATGCTTTAGAAAAACTAAAAGTAGGACAGGTCAGAGACCTCAAAAACAGTTCTTGGTCTCCCAGGGTTAATATTAATGCTACAGGAACTAAATTCTGGGAGGGGAAAAAACACTGCAATTTGAAAATACAGCCCTTCTTTCAACAGCTCTCTCCTCTCAGTCCAAATACAAATATAGATCAGTCTGATGCTGCTGTGTTGAGACACAGAGTAGAGCAGGAGAGTCAAATCAATCTGATCAGTGATTGGTAATTACATCTGTCAATCATATATTTAAGCTCTCTGTGGGTAAACAAAATCCTGTGTCACAGTAGTTTTTGTACAACCTGAAAACATACAGAAGGAACTGGTGCACAAATGTCATGTTCTCTCAGAATACTTCAATTACATTATGCTTAGCTAGAATTATGAATTTTTTTGCCTGGTGACAGTAAAAATCTGTCAAGAACTGCAGCTTTAATGTGTTTGTCCTGTCTGCTTTCTCATCAGTACGCCATCGTGTTCAAAACGCCACCGTACCATAGCACAGAGATTGAACGGCCTGTGAGTGTTTACCTGCAGCTGAAGAGGAAGAAGGCTGGCGACAGAAGTGACCCCAAACAGTTCACCTACATCCCACAGCCCATAGGTCAGCCACTCACAATTTCAGTTAACCCTTCGGTTTCCCACCCAGAGGCCCTTCCTTATCACACAAAGCGCATAATCTGCGCAGTGCCGTAGTAATGTCACGTTCTTTTTGATACAGTTCATTTTTTTGTATTTCATCAACTTGAACAAAAATACCCAATATTCAACAACTGTCATTTTTTTAACCCTTTAAATGCCATGTTTGTAATGTAAACAAACTATATTTTTTGATGCAAACAAATACAAAAAAGTTTTGTTTTTTTTTCAATCTACTACATGAAAATTGGATAACATAAGTTTTGGTTTTTGCAGCCTGGCATATGTCAGTGATTAAACACACTGGTTAATATACATTATTATTTTTGTGCTAGGTGAAATGTTAAATGCTAAAATATGTCAGTGCATATTTTTTACTCACTTGGGAGAAGGGTGATAGTGTAATAATTTTCCATTGTTTAGAATGTGCTGATTTTAGTGTCTGGGTCATAATATTAAAAATCATGCTATGAACAACTTTGGAATTCTGACCAAATACAAATTGTGAAAAATAAAATGACCTTTTTTAGCATGAAGTGCAGTGTGCATAATATGCTCCACTGAGTCCCGGAAGTTTAAAAAAAAAAATCTCTGGAAAGTTGTTTTCTGGGATTGAAAGTGCAGGTTTTGGGGTTTCCCTTTGTGGGAAGAGATAATATACACCAAGTTTCAGTCTTAACCTACTCACAGGTTCTTTGTACAGTAGAATCATGAGAATGGAAAAAAGTGAGAATACAACATGTTTTCAGTCTCTCAGACATGTTTCTCTCTTTCCACCTCTGCTTTTGAGTTTCAGATCTTTCTTTTCAGCGAGTATCTCCTTATTCTATCTTCTTTTCCTCTTGATCACACACTCTTCCTCTGTTTTTCAGACAAAGAGGAGGTGCTCAGGAAGAAGCAGAAGCCACTGCCTCACTTTGAAGACTGGAGAGACGGACGGGGTCCAGGTCGACAGTCTTTTGGAGGAGGGGGCAGTCGAGGAGGAGGAGGGGGAGGAGGAGGAGGTGGTAGGCATCACATACTGAGCAATAATTTAACAACAAATTATCTCTTTTCATAAAGAAAGGATTAACACAGGGGATTCCCTTTCACCAGTAGGATCAACAGTATGGTGGTCATTTTTTATAATAATGCATGTTGTGTTTGTCAAACTTAAAGTAACATAGAGTTATTAACCAAAGTGATCCTCTGTGCCTTGAACGTTCTATAAACATTTCTTTTGTGTGAAATCCTGCTTTGGATTTCATGATTCAAGTGTTTATAATTGTGGATTTCTTTTT
The DNA here is from genome assembly GCA_037367295.1 of Apogon hyalosoma. Classification (NCBI taxonomy): domain Eukaryota; kingdom Metazoa; phylum Chordata; class Actinopteri; order Kurtiformes; family Apogonidae; genus Apogon; species Apogon hyalosoma. The sequence goes on along the minus strand of JAPQRP010000009.1, from coordinate 32,833,595 downwards.
TGAAAATGTCTCTTATAAGCTATTGACTGCATTCACAGCAGACAAACTGTTTTTAAAACCATTTAATACAATTCCTGTGTCCGGCCCCCAGTCATGTGATATGGCTTTTATTTTAAAACAATGTTATGTGATAGTGTATATCTAGACAGCCTCAGACTGGGAGTACTGGGAAAATATACTGTGGACTTTGTTTCCCTCTGTAGGATTCATGTTCAACATGTTTAATGGAGGTGGAGGAGGAACGGGATCAGGTTTCTTCTCTGGAGGATTCAGTGGCTTTGGTGGGGGGGCACAGATGTCAGGCTCTACCCCCCAGTCTACAGACGCCGAGCAGCCAATGACAGAACAGACTGGTGGACAGACTGGTGGACAGACTGGTGGACAGACTGGTTCACCATTACAGCAACAGCTTATTCAGATTGGTAAGACACTGCACAGAGTTAGAGATAAAGAACCAAACAAAATGAACCTTGAAATGACTAACAGATGATGTGACCGTGTACATCCTTAAATAACTGTAAAAACTGTGTTTGTCTGCAGCTGCCACCCTTCACAACAGGGCCTCTCAGAGTTCCAGGCAAACTGCTGCTGCCCTCCTGCAGTATTGCAGCACCGGGGATGCCCGGGTCCTTCTGGCGATCCAGAGACACCTCTGTGGCATCCAGGACAGCAATGGGGACACGTAAGTCGTTTCAATAAGCTCACTGAGCCTGTGCACTTCTCAGAGGGATAAACATGTGATGCACCTGAGTGGAAATGATTGATTTGAGGGTATAATTTTTGGCTTCCCACAGTCCTTTGCATCTTGCCATCATCCATCAGCAAACTGGCGTTATCCAGCAGCTGATTCACACTCTGCTCAACAGCCAGCAGCAAAACATTCTCAACACACCCAACCACCTCCAACAGGTAAACAATTTCTCACTCACCCAGAAACTCTAATCTACTTTTAGTAATGCTTTAAACATGTCTACCTTGGGGCAGGAGAACAGCTGTATGCTGCTTCATCACTGTTAATCCCCTTCTACAGTATGTATTGTATTGATATTGTATCTATTAATATTCTACTAAATACTGTTGTTTTTTTCATAAATATATTTATTGTTTTACATTGTAATGTAAAAACAGGTACCCACACAACAATATTATACTCTCAGTGTAATGAAATATCCTCTTGAGACCCAGCAATGCATTTTTGCCCTCTGTAGGGGACAAGAATTTCACAGCTTTATTTAAAAGAAAAGAGGAAAAAAAACAGTCCAGTGAAAGGACAGTCTACAAAAAACAAATACAAAGTGTATCTGAAAAACCTGTTACATTATGCTGTTTCCAATCAAGACAACTGTTTAATGTAAAAAAAAAAAAAAAAAAGCCAAAACTTTTACTTTTCTGGGTCTCAGGGGGTTACATTTACAATTTAATTGTCTACACAGACAAGTAATTTATAAACTGTAAGAATGGTGTCCAGATCTGATAAAAGTCTTCAATCTTTCCTTTTGCCAGCTATGTCAGTTTTTCCAGTGCAAGGTTACAAGACATTTCTTTAATCCATTGGTTAGCTGTGGGTTCTTGAGCATCTTTCCATCTTAAAGAAATGACATGTTTGGCTTGTAACAAGTAAAAATGTAACTGTTTTCTTTTTATTTCAGTTACTTGAAAATGCTCAGAGAAGATGTGCAATATCAACAATTTTGCATCCACAGAAAGAACATATTTTATTAATCTAGAAATTAACTTAAAAGTCTCTTTCCAGAAGTTCTGAATTTTTTTGCAGACCCACATACAATGAAACATAGCCTATTTCTCTGTTACACTTAGTGCAGCTGAATGCTACTCTTAATGTAAGTGTGTAATTATGAGGTGCATACCAGCCTCAGTTAGTTTGGTACTGACAAAAGGTGGAGCTGACTTGTTGCTACCTTCACCTTCAGGGTTGTATTGATTTGTAGGAGGTTATATGAAGAACTCAACTTGAAAGGATCCAGCAGAAAGTACCTTTTTCCTGCCTTTAAGAAATAGTTTAAAAATATGTAACTCCACTTTAACTCAACCAAAACCATGTACTGATCTACAATACTTAATAATTTCTGAACTACTAAACCTATCAATCCATGTAAATAATTGGTGTAAAATGCAGTTTGTCATCTTTTCATGCTCATCAGATTTGACCCATTTGGATGTTCAGAGGCTCCGTAGTTACCGTGGAAACACTCTCATCTTTTACAACATTGATTCACCAGTAAAACCCATGGAGTTGGATCAATGACAGTGAATGGACACACTTGTTTTTATGTTCAGTTATTGATATCTTTGCTGAAAAAGTCACTTTTCCTTCAGTTTTCTCTATTTCTGATATAATAACTCTTTACTTTAAGCTGAGCTTTTATGAACATCTACATGATCAGTGAATTAAATATTGTAAAAGACATGATTTTCCCTGAAAAAATGCAAAATACAGTGGATATTAGTATAATAAATGGTGATAAAATCATTTAAGAAAGGTGAACTAGAGAAAAATTTATTTTGGAACTGACATAGAAGTTGAATTGGGTCTTACTGGGTTAACTCATCCAGTTTAGTCGGCTCTACTTTGCTGCACATAGTTGATTTCTTGTTAAGCTACCTCTACAGCTTGTAGTCGACACACTCAGTATGGTGATAAACCTGCCTGTGTTCAGCTAAGCCCCTTCCTCACTTTGCTGACTGATGAAAAACAAACCATGTGACACGCCCCCTCCTCTTGCAGACGCCGCTCCACCTGGCAGTGACCACCCGACAGGTAAAGGTGGTAGAGGTGTTGCTGAGGGCAGGGGCCAACCCCAGCCTTCGGGACAAAGATGGACGCAGCCCCCTCCACCTGGCTGCTCTGGCTGGAGACAGTGCTACGCTCCGCCCCCTGCTGGCTCACCTGGGAGAACGCCACGCCCACCTGGTCAACACAACAGATTACCATGGTGAGACAAATGTGGAGCTTTGAAACGATAATACTGTGAATATTAGTATGTGAAATAATAAAACCTTACCTGTTTCCACTCAGGTCTTCAGCCTCTCCACCTGGCTGTGAGGAGAGATGGCGAGCGCTGCTTGCGCCTACTGGTGGAATGTGGAGCCAAAATCAATGCACCTGAGCAGAAGAGTGGAAGCACCGCCCTCCACCTCGCTATCAGAGAAAACCTGTTCAAAGTGGCCTGCACTCTGATCACAGATGTATGAGAAACACATCAGCACACACCTGAACATGGAGGAAATCACAGCCATACTCATTCTACTGTACCTCTGTTTTTGTTTACAGCTAAAGGCCGATGTTAACGCCTGTACGTATGGAGGAAACACACCCCTTCATCTGGCCGCCAGTCTGGGCTCACCTACGCTCTGCTCCATGCTGGTCGCTGCAGGTGAGACACAAAAACAGTCAGAGATGAGTACGTCTGGCAGCCAGAGGTGGAGCATCACAGCATTAACGTGAGACCGTTTGTTTTTCCAGGAGCTGATAAAAACATGGAGAACGATGAGCCACTCTTCTTCAGCTCCTCCTCAGATGAAGAAGAGAGCGATGGTGAGGCAGTGAAAGAGGAATCAGAGGCGGTGTCACAGCCACTCAACCCCCGCAAGAGACGTGCAGGAGGACACACCCCCCTCGACCTGGCTAAGTGCCAAAAGGTACCAAATCATTCCAAAATAAAACCAGAATTACTCTTCCACCATCAAATGTCAGAATGTGGAATTCCTTTGTGAAGCCTGAGTTGGACATTTAGCCAGCGTCATCATTATCTCAGTTATTGACCAAGAGGGTAGAGCTAGCAGCTAATAACTAATGTTTCAATCACTGCAGGTTCTACATGAGAAACTCTATTTGAATTATGCATGTGTGAAAAGGATACTTCCTGTGTCCTTCCAGTGTTTCGAAAGAATTCAACTGTTTGTAGGATTTAAAGTAAAGGATTATAAATGCAGGAACTATCAAATACACGGTGTGGCACAAAAAAAGGTCCCTACCTGGATTTAACTATGCAAATAGTTCCTTCCATTGGATAATTACTGCAGAGATTAATGTGCTTCATCTGGACACAAGTTTTTCAACACTAAGTGATGCAGTGAGTAGCTTCTTATTCCTAAAACAACTATCAGTTTGACAGAGAGTTTAAAGATTGGACTGTGTTTTCATGGAAAAGGTCATGTGGTCTAATGAGTCCAGACTGACCCTATTGCAGAGTGATTACCCATCATGCCTAGTGCCTACAGTACACGCCTGTGGGGACAGTGTTAATGCCATGGTGTTGGTCAGGTCTATATTCAGTAATGTTATAAGTCCAAAAAATGACAGAAATACATGTTGTGATTTTGCATAAGCGTACTGAAACAATTCCACAGAAAATGTGTCCTATAGTTAAAGTGAAAGGCACGTGGGGCAGGCTGTGTATAAGATTTCATTTTTTGTCAAATACAAATATTTTTTTCCCAGACATTTAAATAAGTTAACATTAGCTGGCAAGCTACGCTAATTTTCAGTTCAGTCAGCCTGATGGGTACTTATAGAAAAATTGAAGTTATTTAAAAATCTTTCAAGATTGGGCTCTTTTGAGAAAATATGCATAATTGTTTATAAAAGAAGAACATGTAGTTATTCGTAATAAATTATTTAAATCATATAGTTCATCAGTAGTAAAACCAAAGATGACTATAATTAAAATTTATTGTTGATAATTAATAATAGTAATTGGTAAAAGTAATGCTGTCTAAATAACACTAGCAGCTCTAACTAGTATTTGTGTTGTAAGATCCTGTGATCCAGGATTGTAAGTTAATGTCTTGTTCCTCTGTTACAGAACTTTGCAACTATTATGGACTGAAAGTTGTTCTCTTACAAACACCACAGCTTTTTCTTTTTCCTGTCTTTTTGTTTTTGTGTCCATATAATTTGTTACCAAATTAGCAGCAGCACTACTCCATCATCATGATGGACAGCAGTTTAAAAAAAAAGTACCTGTTTGTTCTACACTTTTTAATACTTAAAATCCTTTGATGCTGTCCATGTTTTTCATCCTATCCCCACACTTATCCTGTTCTTGTCTTACTTTGCCTTATCTCCACTTATCATTCCCGTAGGTGAGGAACCTGTTAAACTCCAGACAGTGTTCAACATCGAGTCGTCATAGCAGCAAGAAAATCAGACCAAGCAGTAGCGAAGGTAATATTTCCTAAATTCTATCTCATAGTCAACAGTTGAGACACTTTACTCTACAATCTGAACTAATCCTGTAAAGATGACATGTAAATGATCATCCATAGTCTATACAACTGTTAACCCTCCAGTATTCCACCCACAGAAGTCCTTCCTAACCATCAACTAAGTGTGTAATCTGTGTAGTGTTGTCAAAATGTTTTCATACAGTTTGTTTTTAACATTTTTAAATTGTTTTTGTATTTCATCAATTTGAGCCATAAATAACAAGACCAAATACTCAATAATTGCCATATTTTGTAACCCTTTAAATGGTGGTTTGTAATGTAAACAAACTATATTTTTGATGCAAGAAACACAAAATTTTTTTTTTCAATATACTACATGAAAATCAGATTACTTTTTTTTTTTTAATTTTTGCCATTTGGCATATGTCAGTGATTAACAACATTGGTTAAGATGCATTATTATTTTTGTGGTAGGTCAAATTTTAAATGGTAAAATTTTTCAGTGCATATTTTTCTTATTCACTTGGGAGAAAGGTGCTAGTGTAGTAATTTCCCATTGTTACCCCACCCCCTGAGGGGAGGGAAAGGGTATTGTTTTGGGTTCGGTTTGTTAACCTCTGCCAAGGAGGTTAGGTTTTCATCTGGGTTTGTTTCTTTGTCTGTTAGCAAGATAACTCAAAAAGTTATGGCTGGATTTTGATGAAATTTTCAGGAAATGTTGATACTGGCACAAGGAACAAAGGATTACATTTTGGTGGTGATCGGGGGTGGGGTGGGGGTGAACTGCCTTGGATGAGGTCTGCGCTCTCTGAGTGTTTTTCTACTTGTAAAATTGTCCTCTGTATTTTTCAGTGAAAATCATATATTTTCCTATATTCAGTTTACTGATCATGTAGATGTTCATCAAAGTCAGATTAAAGTTGAGGGTTATTATGTTAAAAAACAAAGAAACCTGAAAAAGGTGACTTTTTAAGCAAAGATATCATTAACTGAACATAAACCAAGTGTCTCCATCCACTGTTATTTCTCAAACTCCAAACGTTTTACCAGTGAATTAATGTTGTAGAGGATGACGAGGTTTCCACATTCATTACAGAGCCTAAGAACGTCCACATGGGTCATATCTGATGAAAAAATGACAAACTGTATTTTACCTGATTTATTTCAACATGTTGACAGGATTAGTGTTTCAGAAGTTATTAAACATCTTAGATCAGTAGGTGCTTTTGGGTGTCAGTGGCTGTTTGGATCTTTATGGGTTAATCTTTATTGTGTTGGATTTTAATAGCTTGTTCTATTATCAGTTGTATCAGATATTCATTTGAACAGGAAGTCAAGTGATCAGACAAAGTCATGTAAAAAGTACGAGTAGATGGATAAAGCAGGATCAGATGGAAGCAGATTTGTACTTATGTAAATATTCACTCATTCATTCATTCATTTTCTGTAACTGCTTAATCCTCTGGAAGGTGTGGGGGGGTGGAGACTATCCCAGCTGACAGTGGGTGAAAGGAGAGAACCCCCTGTGACCACTGTTGTGCTCTTCAAGTAAATATTTGAGAAAAAGTACTGGGCTGCTGCGACGCTCTTTGACTACATGCTTGTGTTTTCACCCTGTTTTGTCTCAAACAGAACGACGAGTGTCAGTGGGTTTGGACCGACCCTGTACACCTCTGTTAGAAGGCCAGCTGTGGTTCAACCCACTCAGGAAAGGTCTGTACCTCTGTGACGGTTCAGAATGGATCACCGTTCTGCAAGGTGTGTATAAAACACTAACCAGTGGCACATGAGGTCTTCTTTCTGCTGTAACTGAAAATTCATAAACCTACACCTAGATCGTCAACGACTGGATTATGTGTTGGAGGATCAGGTCCTCACCACCAGCTCAGAGACACATGATGTAGAGGTATGTTTTAAGAATTACAACTTTGGTTATTTTGTGTGTGTGTGTACATACTTCTGCTATGATCCAATAGTGAAAGAATTCTCATTTATCGACAGAAACATGTTGTAAATTATAACGTATCCATGTGGAGTTTTTCTGCTTTTACTAAGACATGAATTCACCTGAAAACATTTTTAGGGGTACCTGATATGCTCTTTTCTACAAAATTGAAATGTTATACGAGTTCTTCAGTTATGGCCAAAAACTGTGTTGTCCTTTGATCATTAACAACCAAAATCTATTCCCTTCTTCACTGCATCCAAATGAGGGCTTGTGCCACATTCTATGAAATTCTATTAAGTGTTTCTTAAAATATTGTGTTCACAAAAATGCGCAGACATAAAATGACCTTTGACCTTTGATGCCACGGAAGGACAGACAACCCACAAACAAAATTCCTCTAATCACAGCTATTGTTGTTCAGAGAGATAATTACGGTCTTAATTATGTATGATTCATTTTACAAATAGAAATAATTATAGATAAAAATTAAATGACATGTTTTATAAATGTGTGTTGTTTTTCAGAAACACAAAGTGATTTAATTTTTTGTCACAATGCACAAAAGTGTTTCATTTTTCAGCAGATACAATGGTTTTACAGAACTTGATTTTTAAATTTTTTTTTGTAAACCACAAAACAAAAATATTTTATATCCATTTCACATATTTAATATAAACTTCATGAAATAAGTAGAATGTGGACAAAGTTTCCAACAGGTGCCTCTTTTGTGGATCTGAAAGAAGCACAGCAACAGTAATATTAGTCTGTGTATTCTTACTACTAAGAGTAATAAAATTAACAGCTAAATTAAATGCTTTAGGAATGTCTTCTTTAAAAAAGTTAACTCCTTCAAAAGCCACTGAGTTTTCACACTGCGTAGGAGGATCCATCTGTGTCTAGAACCGTGTGATGTAACTCATGTAAATAACAGGGTCTTGATATAAGATTAACTGTTAATGTCACTTCAAAACACATCAAACTCAAACTCCATTAGGTGTAGTTTTATAACTCATCTTGTCTTTAGGTGTTCCAGGTACCTGGTGTTGGTACAATGGCAGCTATGGCTCATCGATCCTCTGTGTCGGGCTCTGCTGTGTATCTGTGGACACCCACAGGTTTCCAACTGTACCAGAATGTCAGCACCTTTGGAGCTCTAGCCTGGAGACATTTCAATATGGGCAAAAAGGTAGATGTGGTGCAGGGATTGTGAGGGACAGTTAAATATATACAGTGGGAATCTCAGCAAAATTGTCATTTGATGTTTTCTGTGTTTTACCGTTTTTATTCCAGACATTTCTGGTAGTTTCTAACTTCGGAGGAGGTCCAGACAAACATGTTAACAAAGAGCCAGAGGCTGACTTCTCTGTGATTTACAAGTGGAGCAAAAGGAGAAAACGATTTGTGGCATTTCAGACGCTGCAGACCCACTGTGCACGGGACTGGGAGGCCTTTAACATCAATCAACAAACCTACCTTGCTGTGGCCAATCATAGATTAGGTAAAAGTTATAGAAAAACACTTGAGTACATGCCGACTTTAAGTATAAACTGAATTCAGCGGTGGAATACATCTGCTGATCCATCACATTACATTAACATGACACTAAATTTAAAAGGTGCATCTAAAACGACACTGAAAACGTACAAGTTTATACTGAACACTTGACAGGAAGAGGATGAAAAACTGTGGGTTGAAAAATAACTAAAGCAATCAGACACATGTAAGGACTCATCTAAAATACAGTGCAGCAAAAATAAAAGTACTGATTGAACTACTTTACTGTAAAAATAACCACTGACCATCTGTCTGTTGCATTTTTATTTCCTCTTGTTTGTCTTTCAGGAAATAATAATCACACTATAGATAGTGTGATTTACAGGTGGAACAGGTTAACAAAGTCTTTTGAAGTTCATCAGAAGCTTCCAACCTCAGGAGCCTACGACTGGGAGTTCTTCACCGTTGGACCGTACCATTTCCTGGTGGTTGCAAATGCCTTCGACGGGGTGACTACTGCAGTTGACTCTGTCATCTATGTGTGGATCAATGGAAGCTTCCAGATGTTCCAGACAATTAAGGTATGTTTAATGGGGAAAACATCATTAGTCTTCGAAAAATGACCTAAAATGAAGACAAAAGAGAATTTCACATCTTCCATCACTGGTCCTGCTGTACATAATGTCTTATTATCATGATGGAATCCTTTATAGACTTTCTTCAAAGTTAGCACAAACCTGAAGGTCATCTTCTCTGTAACCTAACAAAATTTACTGTATTTCTGGTCACAACTCAAGAATTCATATGTTACCTCTTAAAGGAGTGATATTTCACTTTTTTAAAATAGAATTATGCATTTTCAAACATTTCCCTGTGGTCTCCATAAACTGTAAATGCTCTGCTTGGGTCTGAATTCTT
>JAPQRP010000009.1:32801980-32822557 GCA_037367295.1 Apogon hyalosoma | reverse complement strand
CTAGGACTTTTAATAGTATTAACACAACCTTTTCAAGGTTTTCTCTGCTCAGCACACTTTCATTTGCAAAATATACTTCATTTACATTTGTAAATATATTTTTATCACATTCAGGTTGCAACCCATTCAAGAAAAAAATGGGAAACTTTGTGATGTTCCCATTTGTTTTCACAACATAAAATAACGTTCAGTGACTGAAGACACCAAGTGCTTCACATTCATTTTGTCTCATTCTTCCTAGAGTGTTAAGGTGTACACGGTCTTTGTTGTCTGGCACATTTTATGTTCTGAGATACTTTACACAGTCTTTGACGGGGGCAAATCAAATCAAATTGTATCTATATAGTGCAAATCATAACAGAAGTTATCTCATGACACTTTACATATAGAGCTGGTTGAAACCAGACTCTGAAGCCTGAATTTTTGGGAAAGATTGAAAGTTAAGACTTGGGCATAATATACCCAGAATGTTGGTCTTGGTCTGACTGTACTACCCAAAAAGGACCGTAATTTAGTTTAATCTAGTTTACAATTATCTTTAATTTACAATTAAAAATGAATCCCTGGGTCTGCAGAGTATCAGTGAACAGGAGGGGCAAAGTGTTGTGTGACTAGGTTGGGGTATTCGTAGACTCCGCCTACTTTCACTTGTTAGTCTTACATTGGTCCAACTTTTTCTTGAATGTGTTGCAGTCCAAGTGTGAGGAATGGATGGATATTTAGAAATGAACAAGACATGAAGTATGTTGTGTTCAGGCTGTTTATAATGAAATGCAATGAAAATGCAAAGTCAAACCTTTTATTTTTATCTCCAAACACATTCACTAAACCCCTCTGAAAAGGTTAAAAGTCTGGGTGTTTTATTTGATTATGAGCTTAGCTTTGAGCCACACATAAGGTCTGTCACCAAAACTGTTTTTTATCATTTACAAAATATTGCCAGAGTAAGACCCTTTCTCTCTCGAGCCAGTGCAGAGACTTTGATACATGCATTTGTCAGTAGTCGCATTGATTATTGTAATGCTCTCCTTTCTGGTCTTCCTAAGAAAAGCATTGCACCGCTGCAGCTGCTCCAAAACTCAGCAGCCCGGCTGCTGACGAGGACCAGAAAGAGAGCATATCACAGCAGAGCTCAGGTCTGCACTGGCTCCCTGTGAGCTTTAGGATGGATTTTAAAGTACTTTTATTGGTTTAGAAAACTCTCAGTGGTCTTAGCCCTATTTATTTATCTGATTTGCTTTTAACATATGAGCCCTGTTGGACCCTCAGGTCCTCAGGTAGTACTCTTTTAACTGTTCCTAGAGTCCACACTAAAACACACGGTGAGGCTTCGTTCAGCTTTTATGGCCCCAAGCCATGGAACAGTCTACCTGAGGACCTGAGGTCTGTTGCAAGTGTTCATATTTTTTAAAAGTAAACTTAAAACCTATCTTTTTAGATTAGCTTTTAATTAAACTCTTACTTTTTAACATTATTTTACTCTGTTACTTCTGTTTTTATCTGCAGCTGCAGGACAGTGGGGGGTTTGGTGTAAAGCAAATTTTAGCTACATGTAACATGTAGGAAAAGCGCTATGCAAAAAAAGTTGGATTGATTATTAGATTGTCAGTGCTTTACACTCTCCACACTGTTCCCACTCTTTCTGATTTTGGGGTTGTGTAATGTAACAAGGCATCATGGAACCTGTAATATTTCAGGCTGAAACGGCAGGTTTTGCTGCAGAACTTGTTAACAGAAGCTGAGAACGTTGTGATTTGTGAAAGATATTGTCTCAACACAGACACTCACGCTGTGCTTTTGTGTGTTCAGCTGGGTGGAGGTCCAGTTGATGGTTTGGTCGACGCCCTCCACTCTCTTGGTTTGACTGATGGAGTGAGGCTGCTCAGAAACACAGAGCTACAAGATGACAAACACAACACAGGTAACAGACAAACTCACTGGGGACCTAACATCAGCATATGCAGGATGGATTATTTACATCTGATGCTTTGTTTTCTCCTCTCCATCTAATCAGATGCCACGGTGGACAGCGGCTTCGGCAGCCAGCCAATGGAAGACGAGGAGCCACCCGTGGCCAATCAGTGAGGGCATGCGGTCACATGTGAGCAGCTTCAGGAACCTCCTTTACCCAGAACCATAGAGGTCTCAGTAGAACTGGAGAACCTGCTGTGTCTCAGATTCAGCAGAAACAGAATTTACTCAAATGTTGTTCAGCTGAAGAGACGAATGCTGTGTTCCATCCCAACACCAAACTAGCCTGTGGACGTCATGAAAGTACAGAATGAGAAGAATGAAATTACACTGAACACAATTTCACAATGAGGTTGTGTCAGATCATTTTTTCCCAGTTGTTCTTTTGTGTTCAATTTAAGTAAGTTATATTTTTGATGTATTTTTGTTTTCATTAAATTCAGTTTTTGTGAGGTGGGGATTTGGAGACATCCTTTCATAGCCTGATTTGTTGAAAATGACCCAGAATCTGTTCAGCAGTCTGGGCAGATGCGGTTGTAGTTTACTGATGATTTAGCAGTAAACTTCTTGATGTGTGTTTACTCCCTTGTTCAAACCAGCTTTTCATTTCTCATTTCCTATTTCTTTTAATTGGGTCTGGAACGCAGCACAAGTCCCCTAGAGGTTTGAGCACCTGGTCTGTAATGACTCCTCTGCCTCTTTCAGCTTTCACTTCAATGAAAATCAAGTTAGTGTGGAAGCCCATTACTGCCAGAAACAAGCAATAAACAATAAAAACCCAAATCAAACAGCTCATAGTAGAAGGTCAAAATAATGAGTCTCTTTGTGTCAAATCAGTAAAATATTGAACAACACAGTGTAGAGGTACAATCCTGAGACTAAACAATCTAATACAATAAAATGAATACATTTTAAGTTAAAGCTAAAGATTTTAATTTGATTTATGTTGCCTTTTATTCCTTTCTAAAATGAATAAAAAATAAAGCAAAATTATTTAAAGGCAAAATTTCTGGACATTAGAAGATAATAAGCATTGCCATAATCTCATAGTCTCAAAATACAATATAAATCTTTCTTAAATCAAAATGATGATTTTCTGACAGTAAGAGGCTTCTGTGTCCTATTTAAAAAAAGTGTAAATCAATTACATTTTATTTATATAGCACCAAATCATAACAAAAGTTATCTCATGACACTTTACATATGGAGCTGGTCGAAACCAGACTCTCAAGCCAATTTACAGAACCCAACAGAATCCTCCAGGAGTGAACACCAAGACAGTGGAAAGAAAAACTTCCTTTTAACAGGTAGAAACCTGGCGCAGACCCTGACTCCTGGAGGATGGACGTCTGCCTTGAGCAGTTGGGGTTAAAGAGAGAGAGATGGATGTTACTTCAGTAAAGAGTCATTAGAAACAAAGTGGGTTGTGTTAAGTGTGGATTAATTTGACCTTCTGTCTCCGTTACTGATAAATGTGTAATGTTTGACCTGTTTCAGGTCAGCTGTGTTAATACTGCAGTAGAATCCAGTAGACACTGTCTGTTTAAACTAATACTGTGTATTCAGTTGTTTCTGCTCAAATTTAACAGCATGTAAATGAAATATTTAATCAACTTAAGAAAAAAAAAACACAAATGTTGCACTGTTGAATATTCTGAAACTTTAATAATAAAAAAAGACACAGATGTTTTCAAATTGTGTTTATTTTTGCCCCTGTGGCTTCAAAATAATACAAACACTTGTCTTTTTGTGTTTCACTACGACCAAAACCTCACAGGAAGTGGACAGTATGTACAGCTATTAATCAGTGAGCCGCTGGCAAACACTCAGCCTGCAGCTAAGCAAAAAGAACCAAAAAACTTTCACAGAAACTAGATTCAGTCTTTGTTGTCACTCAAGAGACAACGAATGAACAAAATAAATAAAGTGATCGGTTTGGCCTCTTTGAGGAGGCTAAACGTCTGTTTTCACTCGAAAATACTAAACCAAAGTGCCCTAAAACGCAGCGTGCACTAGCTGCAATATGGCTTCTCAATGTAAAGTTTATTTACAAAATCTGGACACAGACGAAAAGCTGAAAGCGGCCATGACTTTTAGACAGATTCATCCTATGCTGCTTTACATTGCACAGTGTGGAAAATACACCCGGAATACACAAGTGTTACTGGATATTTTAGGGAGTAAATACGACCACATGGGTCAAACACCAGAGCAGGACAAGAAATGTGACCCTTCTGGCTGCAGCAGGTTGGAAACATCTGATGGAGGACAGAAAACCAAAGAGGGAGGCGGAAGGACGGAGGATTCAGTTCCAGGACGATCTCCTCTTTGCTCTTCAGTCCAATCTAACACTGCAGATCTTTTATTTCAACTGTCTAAAGCGTCAAAGGTGCACCTAAAGTAGGCCTAATAGACTGGCTGCTGAGTTTGCTAAGCCCCTCCTCCTGAATCCATCCAATCAGAACCCAGCAGGCATATGAAGTCACAGCAGAAAAACACCACTTTTTGTTTAGGTCCCCATGAAATAATGGCAGTCATATGTAGTTTTGCATGTGCACGTGTCCTGTAACAGCATTCTGGAAAAAGCTCTGTTCATGGATACAGAAAGAAATAAGAAATCTATTTTATAAAGTACAACTACATGGAATGTGTTCATATAGGAACAAGCTTCACAGCTGAAGAGTCTTCAGGAATAGGATGATTATGAAACTACCCAGGGTTGTGATAAAGGACTTAGGTTATGTCTTAGAAAAGCATGTGTCATCCAGCATGTCCTCAATAACAGTCCAGTGACAGCTGAACTGCTAGCTAGTCTCTGAAGGATCCTCTAAAGAATGCATTTAGACCAAGCACGGAATGAATCCTCAAAGTTTGAAGCATTTTCCAGGAAATGACAACTCTAAACTAAAATACAATTACTCTAACCTAAAACACTATTTTTATCACAGTTGGACCAGATGCTAAAGGAAAGGTGGTAAAAACAAATACTGAGCGTAATTTCATTGTAACGTGAACAGTCTGAACTTGAACGTGTTCAGTGTAGTACCTCATTATTAGTAGAAGAATTAAAGAACTTTAGAAGGCTTTAAATATTTAAACACCCTGTGTGGGAGCCAGTCAGTGTCACTGTGAAATTCTACTGATTGAAAACATGGAACTAATGGACCATGTTTTACTTGGAGTTGTAAAACTACTTTATACAGAAAACTACAAAATTAGCACTTGGTTAGTGATGCTAGCCTTAGCCTGCATTTAGTTAGCTCAACATCTGTTACATGTGTATGCACCATGTTTTGGGTTTTTTCACCTTTTTACAGATTTCTTATTCTTACCATTTCATGGAACAAGTTATATAAATATATATATTTAAAAAAACAAACAGCCATGGTCTGAGTTTAATGCTGAGACTTGAAGCTAATGTTAACTTTGTTCGCTACAGCTGGAAAACCAGTCAGTGATGGAGCGGTTTCAGTCGGAAAGGGAATGTGTTCTTTAGAACATCTCTCATCCTCTTTAGCCTCCTAGCAGTTCTCTGGTGACTTCTACTATGATTTCATCTGTACCTTTGAAATTTGTGTCCAACCACTGGAGAAGATCACCCACAGATCGTCATGTGGAAAAGGGATGAGAAACACAACTGTTCTGTCCTCCTTAAAGAGTTTATGGAGCTTTGAACAGCAGTTCTTTGCATAAACCTTTGACGTAGATTTCCACCAAAACTCCAAACCATCAGTCATTTCTGCTGTGGAAAGGTCTCTTCATGTTTTGAGAAACATTTTTGATAATGTCACAAGTTCCAGCTTTGTGTGTTTGTTTCAAAGTTCAACATCCTCTGAGTAACATAACAGTTTTTTGGGGAGCGATCCCTGTCTGCAATTTTCTGAAAATGCATTTCAATACTCAGCCTTTTCATAACCTTGGACATTTTCTTTCTGTGGTGAGAACTTCCTTTCATTACACCTTTTAATTTGGATCCTTTCAATTCTTCAGTCTGTTTCCAGGAAAGAATGAAGCTCCTTCTGTTCGTCAACAACAACATTATTCATGGTGAGGGAGCAGAAGTGACTAACAGGATTATGTTGGGAGCGCAGCAGTGAGCCCATATGGAAGTCCAAGACTGCCAGAAATTCATCAAAATTAATTCATTATATAGTTCCTTCTGGTTTTCATACTGTTCCTCCATAAGATCTTTCAGCTCACTATTGAGATTTTAGGCTCACTGATAAATTTGGATAAAGTGAACTGGGAATTATGGGAAGTGACAGAAGAAAACAGACAGGAAACCGAGTGACCACAGAAATGACTGAACTGTTGTACTGATGTCGAGATAAGAGGTGAACATAATACATGCTAAAAGCTTTCTGCTAATATTTGATCAAGCTGAAAATCTGACAAGTCTTAGGGTACTTTCATTCACACCTTATTTAGTCCAGACATTAAGACTTCTCAGTTTGATCTGAAACACATTTACAGCCAAAAGATGTGTTCTCGATCCAAACCAACACGGTGTGAAAGTGCCCTGAGACTGGCCTTTTACACGTATCGAAGGTAAAGACTTTTCGTGCCTTCACATGCTATGGGAATTATGGTAAATACTAGTTCCAAACTCAAAAATTGCACATGAACTCTCCCTCACGTCATACTTTCCACTGGAGAACTGGGAAAATTTTTGATCCATGAGCTGCCGAGATGAAAATAACCTTTGAATTTTTCAACACGGCAGAGAGCAACGAGCGATTCATCGTGAATGTTAAACTATGCTGTTATTAGCTGCTGTCAGCTGATGATTTTGCACATTTATAGCATACTTTACAAAAAAAAAGTGCTGTAGCAGATAAATTAACGCATCCGTTTTGGACTTGTCTTTTACCAAAGCAGCACGTCTCAATACGCTACAACAAAAGCACTTGAACGCAATCACAATTTCAAATTTACTAGTGGAAAGGATCATCTTCCCAACAGCACGTGAAGGCAGCATTAATGTCAACATGTCTTCTTAGTATATAATGTAAATACCTCCCTCTGGGACAAAGGGAGTCTCATGCTTTCCCGATGACTTGAGGGCTTTTTCTACACATCTGACCACAGTAACTGGCTTCACAAGGAATTCTGGGACTTCTTGCTAAGTTCAAGTGTAATGTCCAAACTAAACACTAAAGTCACCCAGTGAAAGGCACTATTCTTAATGCAGTGTCTCTTCCAGTCAGAAAACTTAAAACTGTTTTATGTTATTTGTCTTTCATATTTAATTGTCTTAAAACATGTTTATATCATAGTGAAGCTAACAACTAAAATATTAATGATCGTCACTAAAGCATTACAAACTAACCTTAATCTGCAGCCAGTGTCAAAGAACAAGTGACATTTAGTCAGTTACCAGTTTTTCTTGTCTTATAACAGAGCAAAATGTCATGTTGATGGAAGTTGTACACTGATATTTAGAGGGATTTAATGTCCACTTTACCCACTTTCAAAATGATCACTAGTTTACACCTGCTTCGGCTTAGCTGTCAGCTTTAAATTGTAACGGCTTAAGCTAGTAACACCAGCATAAACTCCAATCCAAAATTTGCTCAGACTAGGCCCAGTTGGATCTGAAGCATAAGCAGGTGCAACAATAACTTAAAGCAACTCGCTCTTATAGTGTAGCCGGTCAGTGACGAACATCCACAAGTCCATTCAGCTCCGTGGTAAAACCTTGTGTGAATGACCCTTTCCTCTGACTGAATCCACAAAAACGTGACGATTCAACTAAAATGACTAGATTTTTACCCAGTGTCCACAATCACTCATTCATTAGTCTCATTCTAATAACCACTTCACACTTTCATCAGTAGTGTAAACTGAGATTTCGTACACTTATTCATCATCACTTAGCATCATGGACTGACAGCTGTGGAATCATGTAATGTAATTTCCATAGTTGGATTGTACAACTGTAAGCAGAAAACAGTGCCCATGCCAGACGCTACTTTTTCTTTTCCAGTTAACAATTTCTGAGGGCACTAAGTAGTGGATGAATTACTATACACTAAAGACACTGAAGTAAAGTGACATATAGTAAATATATTAGTACATTATCTAGCAAATAAGCAGAGATTTTGGACACAGCCTGATTGTTTCAATGCCATCGGCTGCTATGTTTACACTTTGATGACCCCAAGTGGGAACAGTGTGGAACTGCACCCTAATGACTCCAATACCCAGAAATCTGGGTACATGGAATCTTTTAGTTGTGCCTGCATATTTAAACAGCACAGAACAAGGCATAGCAGCCGTTTTGACACGGTAACCCCAAAGATGCCTTTCACCTGACCTTTAAAAGACTGAAACTTAAGAAGGCATGTTTCTGAACACATGATGCAAAGATAAAACATATTCAGTTTCCAGCATCTCATCATTTCCAGCAAAGGAGAAAAGCTATGGGAGCTTATTAATGTCAAACTACTAAGCAAGTTTAAAAGTGACTTATAACATAATCAGTCTGTAAGTCCAGGAGGAATCAGTCCATTAATCACCCAGTTTATAAGCTAACAATTTTAGAAATGCAGGGAAAATTGTCAACAATTCAAAATAATCTAAACTCCAAATCCTTTATTGCCTGTATACACTGGCTTCCATGAGTTGTATTGAGATTGAGTGTTGACAGTTTTATTTCCTCCATATTTGTGTCCCTCACTGCCCTCTGGAAGGCTCTGGGTCGTATCAGCAATTGATTTGAAAGTAAAAATTAAAAATGATTGCAAAGTACAGGAAAACATGAAAAAGTGACACAGCACTGAACATGACAAAACTTTGCATGTATATCGGAAATGATGAAAATAGTTGATATTTTATGGGTCTTGGACATGGGGTTTCATCTACTTTGACCAAATTTGACAAATGCATGTATGCATTTAAAAAAACACGTCTTGGACCGAACCTGAACTCATCTAGTTTGATTTGAACATTGGATTTTTGCAAATTTTTTCCACTTCCAGACTTCTACTTTAACAAACTCTGCCTAGAGACCTGACCTGAACAACTTCAGATCTGGTGAGCGTCGTCTAAGGATAATCATGATAAAAAAAGTCTTCAGATGGTGAATTTCAGTGTTTTCAATGTTTAATGCTGCTATCCAGACCAAATGTGAGACAAATGTATCAGGTCCAGATGCTCCAACAGCCTCTTGGAGCCATACCCTTAACCCAAAAGGAAGTCTGCCGTTTTCATTTCAGTATGCAATTTCTGTCTTTTCCAGGCAGCTTTAAAAAAACTCCTCCTGGAGATATTAACCTGACTGACTTAAAATATGGCTCAAGTGCGACAAAATGCTGTCAAAATGGTGATTTTTCACTGACGCGATTCAGTCTGCTCAACACACATGCTACAACCTTTCAAAAATGAAGGTATAACCATCATTGTTTGTTTTTATAATATTTAATATATTAATTTTTTTCAAGGTGCTTTTAAAAATTAATTTAGTTTTTAGTTGGGTAATAGTGATTTCTATTTAGTTTAGTTAATTTAACAGTGTTTGTTTTTTATTCTTTACTCTGGAGCTCCAGACTAATTACAGTATAAATGTTTTTGTTCTGATCAGTCAGTAGTTGTTGGGCATTAATGAGCTTCCATACAGCAGAACCCAGTTAAAAAGAACATAAATAAACTGAAATTAGACTGCATCCAGCAAGTTCAGTTTGTATTTACACTCCTGAAGTACACCCCAAGTGCTAGCACTCTGTTACTGTGTGCTCATGATACTTTTCCTCTGATTAATACACACACAAACACACAAACATACACATACACACTCTGTGAAGTGTGGAGGAGGAGGTATTGTGTTCCTGTTCGCCTCTGTGACGCATCATCACAGCGTCTGTTTGTTTGTTTGTTGTTGTTGTTTTTGGCCGGTGGTGTCCTGACTCCAGAGCACCCCCGCCCCCCCTTCCTTTCCCTCCCCTCCCTATTGCATGTTCGCCACAGCAACAGTCCCACGCGTTCTGTCCGTTATATGTGGTTGGCATGGCAACCTGCTCCCCCAGCAGTTGCTAGGAGAAGCAGAGCGATGCAGGAGGTCAGTGTTTGTCGCTCAGAGAAAAAAAACAAATGTACCTACAAATTGGTGGACGCAGTTGGATGATTATTGTGACTCTGTTCTGCCTCCGTCCTATTAACAATAAACTGCTTTCAGAAAGTCCCTGAAATCAAAGATTGAACTGGAAATAAAGCTTTTATTGTGAAACTTTCCATCTGATTTAACTTTTTTACCTGCTGAAACTGATGTTTAGAGGAATAATGGAAGGTGTAACCTGAAGACTGTCACTTCCTGAATAAAAGTGCAACATCCCCTACTGTCGCCAAATGTGACGAGCATTTCCTCCCAAGTGTTTAAGCTCAGGAGGAAAACTGCCTCAGCTAATCAGGATCTGACTGAGGTTTAACTTAAAAAGAACTGAAGGAGGATGTCAGCCTGCTACCCATAATGCTTCATGTCCATCACCAGTCACACTATATGTAAACCTTCACTGGTTGCTTATGACGCCTCTTCCTGTTTGCTGCTCTGTTTCTGCAGCTCTAGCTGCTGCTTGGTCTCGCCACCGTTCTTCTTCTTGTTTCCCTCTCTGACGCTGCTCTTGGAGGATGATGATGTCACCTTTAAGCTTTTTGACGTCTTGGTCCCACGGGTCTTCTCCTTGGTGGCGGCATCCTGGGGTAGTGTAGGGCTGGAGTGCGCTCTCTGTAGTCCGCCGTCATCAAACAACCTTGACTCGAAAGCAGACAGGTCCTCATCACCGTTGGACAGTTTTGCCCGCATCAGCATGGCATATGTACCGTAACGGGTTTTCTACAAGAGCAGACAAGGGAGGCAGCATTAATATAGTTCACCCAAATTAAGACAGATTCAAACTAGCAAGGGAAACTTAATATCATTCACTGAACCACTTTTCAAACTAGAATTAGTGCCCTGTGGTTGTACGCCTCCAACAACCAGTGTCAGTGACTGTCGAGGCTAGAGCTGAAATGACTAATCGATTAACTGACTCAAATTGATTACAAAAATGTATCGATTACAATTTTCCTGAATTGAAGCCAATGCCGCTAAACATTGGTCCTGCTGTTGTGTTTCACAAGGACGTTTATTGTGACGCACATGACACCACGATCAACACACAGTTGTATGTTAGTTCCATGTTCAGTTGTTAGTCATTTGGATCCAAATGTGTTGCAGACTGCAGTGCACATATTGGTTGTAGATGTCACTGGACTTGTTTGACTTGTCTGTGTTTATATCTATAGGTATTTTTATATATACTTTTAGACTCAATCAATCAAATATTTTTTATATAACACCACATCATAACAAAAGCTATCTCATGACACTTTACATTTAGAGCTGGTCTAAACCAGACTCTAAAGCCATTCTGTTGTAATTGTTGGTGGTTATTCTATATAGATATTTTATATATATCCTTTTACTTTTATACTTATTGTGGTTGTTGTTTCAGCTGGTTTTGGAATAAATACATTTTCAGACATCTCTTTTTCACACTTAAACCATTTTTTTTCATTTTCATTTTTTTCCAGTAATCGTTTATGTAATCGAAGAAAAAAATCGCTAGATTAATTGATTGCAAAAATAAGCTCATTCTTGTGTCCAAGTGAACGTTTATGCAAAATATGAAGACATTTCATATTAGAAGAATATAAGAACATAGAGAACTGGGCACAGATTTGTATAAGAACAAAAGCAAGTGTAAACGTCATCATTAAAAGTTCCCGCTGACCTCTTTCACACCAGAAGTGATTGTAATTTGTGAATATTATCTTGCTCAACAAATTGTACAAGTTTCTTTGGTTTAGTTTGAAACAGCTTTCAGATCATTTTATGCAGTAATCCAAAAGGTTCTTTCTTCTAGTCAGTTGCTTCTTAAGTCCAATCAAGCATTTGAGCCAAGAAATTCTGTCACCTGATACTTTTTTCTGAGATATAGCATTAATGAGAATCAGTCAAACAAACAGGAGGACACCCAGACACCACAATGTCTCTGGGCCATGGATGTCAGGCGGCACAGGAGAATAAAAACAAGGGTCAAAAACTGCAAAAAACAATGGAACATGAACATGAAGATTTAGCATGAAGACCAGGCTAATGATGGCAGAACACTTAGATTTCTGATTCAGGGTCAAATCCTTCACTAGTAAACTATTCAAGAAGGCATGTAAACAACATGTAAAGGCACAAAAAAATACTCAAGTCCCATTTTTACTGAATCATTTAAAATCCAGAGGCCAGTGAAGACAATCTGAGATGGTGGCTGTGAGTGGAGGGGGAGTTCAATGATGGCTGAGAGAAAGAACATGTCTATAAAAGCAGTGGGCTGATGAGGTAAACAGCAGTGTGTTCTCGAACTGAGCTGCATGTTCCTGACAGTGTTTGCGTGTCGCTCTGCAGTCTGTTTGACACCAGACAGACTGATTCAGTTACAGTTTGTGATGAAACGAGCCAGAAGGAACCGCAGAAAGCTTCAGTCTGTCAGTCAGCAGCTACAGGCTGACCTCAGGACCGTTGTCTATTTAATGGCGGTCACTCATTCTATGTGGGATCTCTGAAGGGTTTTACAGTTAGAGAAGGAAAAGTGGAGGCAGTAGAAGTACAAATGTGTTTCTGCATCAAAAAAAGTGAAAGCTGTTCTTTTCTTAAAAGGATTTGGGTGTATTTATCATTACATAAACCATCTCATTATAACAAATTATAACAAAACCATCTTGTTATAACGAATTGACTATGGCCAAATGAACACAATCATGGAACAAATTAAATCTATACTGTGAGATTGCACTGTATATGCAAATAAGCTATTTTTGAGTCTTTAGAGGCTCTGCATGCAATCGTCTAAACAGAGGAATGTTGAAATTTATACTTGTATAGTCAAAAATGGATTGAAACTAAAAGAGATGCTTATTCTTCAGATGTGTTGTGGTTCCATCAGTGTAACGTGTTTAATGTGATGTAAGTAAACTTCACCTCAAACTCCAGGTACTCCTGTCGGAGTTTTTGTTCCTCCAGCTCACGACCTTTGACTTTGCGATCAGGGATAGAGGCAATGAGATCAGCCAGCTCGGAGGAAACCGCCCTGAACCTGTTCTCGTGTGATTTCACCTGTTCCTCCTGTTGGGACAGATAACAACATCACACTGTCAAAAATCAGTGGATACCTGGAGTTGTTGGACATGAGTCACAAGGCTCATTTTCATCTAGTTGTTTACACATTTTCCTAATTTACACAGAACAGTCTTTTACATCTATCAGTACCTCAGTCAGCTCATATGGTATGTTACAGCATGAAACAATACATCTAACTGCTTTTCCCAAACTGAGGGTTTTGGACCTGATTTTAACAAGTCACTAATGGTCAGAGTAAAGTAACTGACAGCAACAGCATATGTGAATTCACATATGATACACTATAATTCCTTAATGCCGGAATTTATACAAGTATATAAAAAAATGTGTGTTTTTCAAGCAGATGCTAAAATTAAGTGGAAATTTTTCATTTGACAACAGCACAAAATAGATGGAAATTTAGGTATGATGCAAATTTGCAGCAATGAGGCATAGTAGTCAATACTAATAAAAAAAAGTAATAAAATAGATTTCCAATCTCAGGAGATGGTTTTATTGATGCCACAAAATTATTTTCAGTGTCCTGACTGGGTATGTATCACATATGCCCCATGGGGGAATACATACGCTATCTCGGCTGATTCAGTAATGGAAATGGTTTGATGTGACAGTTTGATATATATGTGAGTCCTTAGAAGATAAAACTGATTGAGAATTGTTTGGAAACAAATAGATGAGATTCAACACAGTGAAAGTGGAAAATATTGATAGTGTCATATTTATATGCCTTTTTTACACAGATTTTTTTTGTCCTCTATACTGATATCAGAGAAAGTCTTTTTAAAGAAGTCAGAAGCGTTAAAGTTAAGATGGATCAAACATCGGACCAGAGCTCGATATCTATGAATTATGCTCTCAATATGACCTAATATACACCTGCTGCTCATCTCCATCAGCTCCTTGTATCCAAATAAACATGGTGCATCGAAACACAACTAAATTCACATTTTCCTTTGCTGATTTTCTGAAAATGCTGTTAAAAATTATAATATATTTGGATGGAAACCTCACTACTGTTTGCTTGTACCTGAGAAAGTTTAGTGTTGGACCCCGGCAGCAGAGGACGACTAAATCTCTTCTGGGAGCCAATGGCAGCTGGGAAAGGTGGTGCTGAAAACATGGCTGCCACCACGTTGATACGAGTGATCCATGATTGCATCTGCTCACTGTTCCTATAGGAAGAGAAGGATGAAGATGTGGGTGAGATGGCATCTCAAAGACTGTTGCTGATCTCAAATTCATCTGTATACTTTACACTGATCAGATGTAACACTGTGATCACTGACGGGTGAAGTGGTAACAGTATTTATCTTCTGGTTCCAGTGTCACCTGTCACTGGCTGATGCATTGGAATTAGTAAATTGGGCAATGGAGGGATCTGGGTGATTTCAACAAACATCATATTATAATCAAAGTTTTCCAGAACAGCTGGTCTTGTAGAGTGTTCCTGGTCTGTAGTGTTTGGTACCACCCACGAGTGGTCTAAGGAAGGAGAACCAGATCTCAACCCGAAGTCAAAAGCTATTCAGATCCTTAAGCTGCATGTTTTGCTACTTTCAACCCATCTTGAAACACCCAAACATCCAACTTCAATGACTAATTGTTCACACTGTTCAAATACAGTATATCCAACCCACTGATGGGTGAAACTAGAATGAGATGATCAACAGTACAGCTGCAGCTATTGATTATTTTTGTAATTGATTAATCTATTATTTTCTTTGATTCGATTTGATTGAAGATTTATTTGAACAGGTGAAAAAAATAGTAAAAACATGAAATAGACATGTCTGAAAATGACAAAGTAGTAGCAGTAGCTACTGTCCATTTCCATGATCAGCCACAAACAGGAACTGACAGCAGTGAATCTAACACTTAACACAAGCGTACATATTCACACTCTAATGGTTTCCATAGCAATTATATACACTCCTGATCAAAATTATAAGACCAGTTGAAAAATTGCAAGAATTCACATTTTGCACTGTTGGATCTTAAAAAGGCCCTAAAAATGCAAAAAGAAGAAATGGGAGTGAGAAAAAAAAAAAAAAAAGAGTAAACAATTTACAGAAAACAGCAGTTAAACTGAAAAAGGCTGTTCATCAGCTGATCAAAAGTTTAAGGCCACAGCTCAAAAAACCCCTGAAATCCCCCCTAAAATAGACGTAAAAGTTTCAAAAAAGGACTCAGTAATGAGTAGCTCCACCGTTCTTGTTGATAACATCAAAAATTAATTTCGGCATGCTTTATTATTATTATTATTATTATTATTATTATTATTATTCTTATTATTGGAGTGTTTCCAGGAGGCTAGTGGTAACGCTGCTCCAAGTGGTGAAGATGGCTTCACGAAGGGCATTCACTGTCTGGAACTGATGTCCTTTTTTGTAAACTTCCCTTACCATCCATCCCCAAATGTTCTCAATTGGATTTCGATCAGGGGAACACACAGGATGGTCCAACAGTGGTGGTCTTCCTCAGGTCTTTCTCAGTCCTTTGTCAGGTGGTCATTGTGAACTGCAGCGTCATCCTGTTTTTAAACTCAGTCATTCAGACACAGACCAGGGCCCTCAGTCATGAGGGAAGCCCCCTGCAACATCTCCACAGCCAGCCGCCGTTTGACGCCCCTGCACAACCTGAAGCTCCATTATTCCACTGAAGGAAAAAGCACCCCGGATCATGACGGCGCCCCCTCCACTGTGCCGCTTAGAAACCATCTCCAGTGGGATCTCTTTGTCATGCCAGTAACGCTGGAGGCCATCAGGACCGTCAAGGTTACATTTGTTCTCATCAGAGAATAAAACTTTCTTCCACCTTTCAATGTCCCATGTTTGGTGTCTCTGTCCAAGTCCAAACGGCACTTCTGTGGCGTTGAAAAAGACGAGGCCTTTGAAGATGTTTTTTGTTCTTGAAGCCCTTCTCTGGCAGATGCTGTCTGATGGTTACTGGGCTGCAGTCGGCACCAGGAACCGCCTTAATTTGGGTCCAAGATCGTCCTGTGTCTTGATGAACAGCCAATCGGATCCTCCGGCTCAGCACCAGTGACATTTTTATGGGTCTACCACTTGACTTTTTTGTTCCATAACCCTCAGGAGCTTTTAAGAAATTCAAAGTGACTGTCTTAGTGTGTCCAACCTCAGCAGTGATGGCTTGTTGCAAGGCCTTGTTTATGTAGTTCAACAATCCGACCACGTACAAAGACAGAAAGCTTTTCACCCTTTTCCATCAGGAGGTCATGACAGTGGGAATACCTGACAGAAAATGACACTGAATCCACATTTTTGCACAGATTTTGGCTTTTAAAGGCTGTGAACTTTTGATCTGCTGATGAACAGACTAATTCAGTTTGTTTTCAATACATTTCTTACTCAATTATTTTTATTTTTTTTCTCTCACTCCCATTTCTTCTTTTGCATTTTGAAACTCTACTTAGAACCTTCTTAAGATCAAACAGTGAAAAATGTAAATTCATGCAATTTTTCAACTGGTCTTAAAATTTTGATCAGGTGTGTATGTTAACATATGACTTTGCAAAGCGTGATGGGAGATGTAGTAGAATAAGTGTCTTTGTCATTTTTATGTTACTTTTATCTTGTGTTTTTCTGTGACTGCGGAAATTTCATTCTAGAGCTGCAGCCACTGATAATTTTTGTAATTGATTAATCTATCAATTATTTTTGATAAAACGATAATTTGAATGGGCAAAAAAAAAGTAGTTAAAATGTGAAACAGACTGAAAATGACAAACAACTTGTCCTTTATTCCAGAACCTGCTGAAACAACAACCACAAAAAGTATAAAAGTAAAAAGATATAGAAAAAAATATCTGTAAAGAAATAACAAAAACAGTATAAAAGTATATATAAAAATATCTATAGATACAAACAACAACAAACCAGTCCAATGACATCTACAATCTGTGCACTGTAGTCTTCAGCACATCTGGATCCAAGTTCCTAACAACTGAACATGGAACTAACAGACAACTTTGTGTTGATCCTGTTGTCATGTGAGTCACAAAAAATATGAAACAACAGTGGAACCAATGTTTAGTGGCAACGAAATTGAGGAAACGAACCTTCAAATCAGGAAAATTGCAATGAAAAAGTATTTTTAATCAAATCGAGTTGATTAATCGTTTCAGCTCTAATCAACAGCGTCACCTCTTCACCTCTCCGTGGTCACAATGCTGAGGCTAACTGGTGTCAAGTCAACATGGGACAAAGGGGGAACAAGTAAACAGTGGGTGTGGACTCTTACGGAGCCTGGAACAGGAACACCCTCCAGTCGGCGGTCCTCAGGTAGAACACGTTGGGCCTCTTGCTGTAGTCGGCTGCTCTCATGGCCAAAGAGTGATGGATGGACACAGCGTTCTTCACATCCTCCTCCGTCAGTTCATGCTCTGTTCGATACTCATCCTGTCAGACACAGTCATGACTTAAATCCTTGAAAACGTTACTGCTGATGAATTATCTTAAAAGCAGGAAACATAGCAGCAAGTTAAAGAAGGTGAGCAGTGGATGAGGAAACAGGTGCATCTTCAGGGTATCACATGAGACACTACTTATGAATATGTAGCCTAGTTTATGAAATATAAAGAAAGATATCAGTATAAATGATAAGCAAATGTAACATTTGAAGGTCAAAGGATTTGGTCAGGAGGTTATTTTTAATCATCAAAAAATATCCATAATACTGAATTCTTCTCAAATTTAACCCTGTAACGTTGACTGTCGCAAATTTTCAAACTGTTCCATTACGGAATAACATATGTATTCCCCCAATACCAGACACTCATCTAGTCAGGACAAGGAAAATAATTTTGTGGCATCAATAAAACCATCTCCTACAATGGGAAAACCTGTTTTTTTTACTTTTTCATTATTATTGACCATTATGCCTGTTGTCACAAATTTGCATGATACCCAAATTTCTATTTATTTCATGTGCTATAGTCAAATTCTCCACTTAATTTAGTATCTGCTTAAAAGCAAAAACACAAATAATTTTTTTTTAATATACTTGTGTATAAATTGAGGCATTAAGGGATTAAAATAAACTTCTAAAAACAAACAGGTCATATGTATTTTATTAAGGATTGGGGGTAGTGTTGTGTTGAGAATACACCTTCATCCTTGTTCTGGACTTGTGCATAAAATGTAAAATGGCATCTTTACCTTCTGCAGGTAGAGCACCAGACCCTTCAGCATGGCATAGAAAGACTTCCATCCTCTTTTACCACGTGGAGCTGAGAGAAACAAGACACAGTGAATTACAGGTCATGTGTACACACCAGTCAACTCAGATCTTTCATGATAAAATCAGTCCTATTGTACATACTCCTCTTCCCATCGGGGTCAGCGTGGACTTTGCGAACCAAAAAACCACTCTTGTAGAGCTCGCCATCTGCCTGCTGGGCCACGCCCACTAGGAGGTTTCCACCACTCCCGAGCCGTTTCATAGTGTGGGAGGCAGAGTCTGTTCGAACGTCTGCCAGCTCCGACATAGACTTCCTCAACTCCTCCTCATCACTTCATCAGTTCGGACACAAAAACAAACAAACAGTTTGACATGTTACCCATCAATCCTCAATTTGACATCAAAAATCAAAATACAGCAAGAAATTCAACATTTCCGCTGATTGATATCCAGACTTGCTGAGTGGGAGGAGATGTTATTATCTTAAAACACTGCTAAGCTGTCACCATGGTTACTGTATGGTATATTTTATTACAACATATTTGTTTCTGTTCTGAGCATCTGTTTGAGTTATCCACACACTGTTTCTGACTAATCAGCTGTTGTTACCACGGAAAAGAAGCCAATCAGAGCTGCAGGGAACGAACTGGAGACAAGAAACAGCTCCTCACAGTTGTATGTCACTGCCTCTGCCAATCAGTAAAGGATCAGTATACATCCATATTTTAAAGACTCTAAAGGATTTTAATACAATTTATTCAGTATTTTTTGTGGCAAAACAGGAGTCATTGCAATATTGATATTTATAAGTTCAGTGAATTGTTTTCAGTGAGAAACATGCTGTCAAAGGAATTAAAAATAGACAGAAAAATGTTTTTTTGTACATGATGAAGTCCCCATAATACTGATATTTGACTTTTTGCATATAAAATATCACATCCTCCTGTTATACATTATGCACTTCTTTTTTTGTCTTAACTAATGTAGGAATTCTTTAGAAATGGCCAAGACTGCGTTTTGTGAGTTCACAGTGCCCTTGACCTTTGACCTCTCCATGATCTAATCTTTTCATCCTTCAGTCCAAAATGAGCATTAATAACATTAATACATTCTCAAGTTGCTCCAGAAATATTGGGTTTACAAGAATTGGACAGACAAACATGTATGCACATACATAAACACAAATATTATCACCAGAGTATTGTAAACATGAACCACCACAGCTGTATTTAACTGGGAATTTTTCATACTTCTGCTTCAGCTAAAGCCTGTTGAATGTGACAGTGATCTTTAATAGTCAGTGATTCTCTGGCGCTGACATGTGACCTGTGACAGGAATCAAGTTTCCATACGTTTGTATGTATTTATACACTTATAATCAACTGGAAATTTTACATAATTTTGTTTTATCAGTTGTTCCACATCGACTGTCACTAATTTGTATCAAACTGTTTCCATTACAAAATCAGCTGAGATAGCGTATGTATTCCCCCAATGCTAATTCGATACGTAACTAGTCAGGACAGTGAAAATAATTATTTTGCATCAATAAACCCATTTCCATCTCCTGAGACGGAAACTCTGTTTTATTACTTTCTCATTACTATTATGCCTGTTGTCGCAAATTTGCGTCACATCCAAACTTCTATCTTTTTTTTATGTGCTATAGTCAAATGAACAATCTCCACTTAATTTAGCATCTGCTTGATAGCAAAAAACACAAATAATCATGTTTTTAAATTTATGTATATACATTCAGATGTGTTTCAGCTAAGTTTCAGATTTGAACCATTACTTCGTATATTAGGCGTTTGGCTGTTGGCTTACTAGAATAAAAATGGCGCTTGTATAAAGTGCTAACTCAGCTCAGTGACAACCTGTAGGACTGACCAAGAAGGCAAGAGTAGTGATCAAAGATCCTCTACACTTGAACTGAACTGGTTCTGAACTGTCTCTGGTGCGACTGCTACTACTGTGTACTGGATTAAGCTGTTAGCTCACTGGTTTCCAACCTTTTTTTACCTCTGACCCCATTTTAACATCACAAATTTCTGGCGACCCAGACATTCACAAAAGATACTTTTTTTTTTTTTGTTGCTAAAATTTATTTGTTTTTGATCATGTAATAGTTTGCTATACTATGTTTCAAATAAATGTTAATTATAGAGGACATTTAGTCTATATAATGTATATTATTATGGACAGAGGCAGTAAAGCCAGGTGTAGATTACTGCACAAAG
>JAPQRP010000009.1:32746738-32774341 GCA_037367295.1 Apogon hyalosoma | reverse complement strand
TCTCACACACACACACTCACACACACACACACACACACACACACACACACACACACACACACACACACACACACACAGTGGTTAGCAGTCTTGTCACACAGCAAGAAGGTTCTGGGTTTGATTTCCAATCGGACGAGGGCATTTTCACATGGAGTCTGCATGTTCCCCCTATGTTGTGCAGGTTTTCTCCAGGTCCTAGTTTTCCTTGCAATCAGCAACATGTATGCTAGGTTAATTCTCCTCTCTGTGCTCCTGGCAATCTGCTCCTTGTGTATGTTTTAGGATGGCTTAAATGCTGATGTTGTTTTTCCTTACAGGAATAATAAACACGAGCTTCACTTCGTTATGTAGATCTGCAGACATCTATTTGCACGTTCTGATGATGCGCAAATGCAAAAATGCTCTTAATCGATGCTCAAACAACACAAAGCTCACTCCATGATGTAGCTGCACCTCCAAGAGTTTCACATTCTCTACCTGGCTTGTGTTCTTCTTCCTAAGAAGACGTAAACACAGTTCATCTCACATGTTCAGGCCTCACTGAGCTTGATGGATGCTGAGGAGAAACAAAAAAAAAAAAACAAGCTTCCTTCAAACTGGAGAGAGGATCCTCTGCCTGCAGCAGAATCCTTGTTATTGATGCTGTTTGAAGCAGTGTGGGACCCAAAAGCAGAGATGCATTTCTGCTGACTCACATCCCAGTTCAAGCTGTTTAACACTAAAATGTAAAGGATCGTTCTGCTCGTTTTCTCTACTTTTATTTTATTGGTAACAAATCCAATGGCAATACTAATCACAGAAATGAATTCCAACCAATGGTACTGACTATGTATCTGTAACCCAATTTATGTTACAGCTCCACTGTTGTCTGAAAACTGTTAAAAACGTCTCATAACAAATAATATGGGAAAAAAGTGATGGTTTTAATATTGCCATGGGAGTTTCCTGGCAAAGTAACAATAGTACACAAAATCACCAGAGGGAGCAGAGGCATGCTGGGAAGGCTCAGCTCACTGATGGGCAACCAGAAATCAGAATCACTATTTTAGATGCAAAGTCAGAACAATATAAGGCAAACCTAGAAATGTATCAAGTGCAGTTTTTGTTTTTTATGGTCAATTCTGATCTGAGATATAAATTCAGATTTTTTTTTTTTTTTTAACTGGGTCTGGGCAACAAAAGAATGATGGCAGTAGAATGTGATATAATTTTATCAGATCGCAAAATAATTGTATTTCAAACTACAAGATCAGCAGCTTGAATAAGGTCTGATTGCGCACATTTCACTTCATTTACCTTTTCATTGGGTCTTAGTTTTTGTCATTTTACATCTTTTATGTCATTTTTGTCTCACCATTGCTTTCTCAATAATTGAAAGCCACCAATAATAAACAGCTGATTTTATTTACTTTCACTCAAGATCAAAAGTCAGCCTTTAAACTTAAAGAAATGCTAATTATGTATCAACTGATATGAACATGATGGGGGGTGAGACCTTTCTGTGTGGCGTTTGCATGCATGGGTAGTTTGGCTTCCCCCCACCATCCAAAGACACACACTGATGGGTTAATGGGTTAATCTAAATTGCCCGTAGGTGTGAATGTGCGTGATTGTTTGTCTCTGTATGTCAGCTCTGTGATGAACTGGCGACATGTCCAGGGTGTACCCCGCCTTTGCCCATAAGTTGCTGGGATAGGCTCCAGTGACCCCTGTGACCCTAGTGAGGATAAAGCAAGTTCATAAAATAAATGAATGAATGAATAATATGAACATTTTTATCATGATGCTATAATTGATTTTACGACAAAGCTCTACTAACAAAGACACTCTGATTCTAGTTGATGAGTCTGCAGAGTGTACAGTATAATGGTTTTTTATGTACATTTTTAGTGTGGATGCATGGATGAAATTTCTATTTTCTGTAACTTCTGCTGCTGCTGCTGTTTTGGCCACATCACTCTAGAAAAGAGATTTTTAATCTTAACTAGTCTTATCCTGGTTAAATAAAGGTTAATAAATAAACCACTCCCCCAAAATATTTTGACACTGAAAATACATCATGTCTGTCTAAAATTATCTTTCACTATAATGCATGTATACATGCTCCTGCCTTGACTTCTTCCCTGGAGTCTCTGTCCTTTATGTCCTCACAGGTTTTCCCTGGATCATCTCTGGACCTGCTGCTGTGCTCCTGCCTCCATCATCATTATCCATTTATCCATATAGTTATGATAGTGTTTATCATATAGTTACATGGATGGTAGAGCTGCAGTAGTAGTATACCTACTGTTCGTACTTGTATTTGGAGAAGTAGTATTAACAGTTATGGGTATTTGTACTAGTTATTTGTAGTTATACTAGTAACAGCAGTTCTTGCTTTGAACAGTCATATTTCAGTTTGCTGTGCATCTGCGTGGATCACCCTATTTGATTTAATTTATAAACTGCTGTAGCAGTTGAACTGAACATCTAAGTCAAACTAACAAAAATTAATCACTTAACATGAAACTGAAAAGTCGGTAATTCAATACATGTAGGACTGAACAAAAAAAAAAACGAATCCTCAAAATGTAGGAAGCCATTATTAAAAATTTTTAAATATTATTTTTGGTCACAGTCTGAGATTTTGGTGTAGAAGCAAATTTGCTATTGGCCATAATTACTACCAATCCCTAAAATGATACATTTGTGAAGTGTATCATAAACAAGGGTTTTATTGTACAGATATTGGTTAATAAATTCTATTTCTGGAGAAAAGAAAGATTATAGCATGGTTAGCTAAAAATAACTCGGAAGGCTACAGCTGCTCATTTCCCAGCATAATACAATTTATCAGAATACTATATAGAATTAGATCTAAAAATGGTCATTGTTTTACTGCCCAGCCATAGTGGGAGGATTATTTTTAACTATTGTTTTCTTGCCAGTCAGTAGTGGAAAAAGCTAATATTAAGTATTGGCCATTTCCGTTCTGCTGATACTTTGAGAACCTCTTAATCAGTCCATTTCTGTTACATACAATAGGAGAAGCACAAATGTACTTCATGTAAGAAAAGTCAAGATCTGAGTCAGACAAAACTGCCCTGAAATGACCACAAACAGTGGACTCACCTGTACACAGCCGGGTAGGGCGGTGCATACAGGTACCTGTCTTCCAGAGCCCCGCCCCCCCAGCACAGCAGGTAGTTTGCCATGTCAGTATAGCCCCACCTCTTCTCACACCCGTCCACGATAGAGCAGCTGTCAGTCAACCAAAATCCACATTGATGTCCAAGAGAAGAGGGGAGTTGTGAAAGCAGGGACGGCTGAGCAGAAGTGACATCCGCCCTCTGATCAAGACAACTCAGCCTATCGAACCCGATCCGGATCAGCAGCTGTCCACTTCAGATCTCCTCTCAGGCTTTGTTTTGTCCTGTGGAAATCCTCTGACTCCCTCCTCTCTGAACTGTCTGCTTTGAGTCCTCCTCCTCTTCCTTCTCTGTCTTCTTCTTCTTCTTCTCCTCCTGTGTCTTTTGTCGTTGCTCGGTAAAATCCTTCCTCGCTCTTTTCTCCGTTTCCTCCACACTTAAAAGAAATCACCACCGGCTTTCTTCCCTCTCAAACTTTCTCTCTTTTCTCTTCGTGTCTGGCTCTGGTCCTCATTCCTCCTCCCTCCTCCCTCGGTATGCGTTTCCTCTCCGGCTGACCCGCCCCTCCTCCTCCTCCTCCTATTCCTCCCCTTGTCCTCTTCTTCCCCTCTTCCTCTCTTTGTCTCGTCTCATTTCAGCCCATCAGCCTTCCTGGAAGTCTTTATCTCACTCCTCAGAAGCTCCAGAATCTAAAGTCCAAACAGCACTTATTTAACAGACTCACACTTGACCTGGAATTAAAAGTTTTGCAGGAATTTCATCACCTACGCTACACAGAGGTGACAAATGTAAGAACAGATGCTTGTGCAAAACCAGACTGATGCACCAATTCAACAAAATCCAGGCTTTGAAATATCTGAATCATTTCAAAACCAACCCTGATTTTTTTTTAAATTTTAAATGATGCATAAAAACAACAAAATGTAAGAAGTAGAGAAATATGTGTGTGTGTGTGTGTGTGTGTGTGTGTGCGTGTGTGTGTGTGTGTGTGGGTGTGTGCGTGTGTGTGTTAAAATATAGGGATAAAAGGAAGAAGCATTCATATTTACTCAGTTTGTATCCGTTACAAAAGTGTGACATGTTGCTCACCCAGTTTTTTCTTCTTATAAAGTGCAAAAGGGTAACTATATTACCATGAGTATAATTTGAGGGGTTTTTTAGTGTTCATGTGTCAATTTCAGAGAAATAAAAGGGAGAAAATTAAATTAAAATGTAATTTTGAAATTAGAGAAGACATTTTTTATTGGAAAATAACTGTAACCACGAATCAATTAGCAGGTATATAGTAAATCTGTTAAATCTGAACAAAAACGAGACTAAAAGCAACAATTCACTCCATTTCCAAATGAATTCACAGTTTCACACTGACTACACATTTATGGTTACAACTTGGATAGTTAATTTGGCAAAAAACTATATTAACTGTATAAAATATGTATAAAAACTGTATAAAATAATTTAAAGAAGCATTGTTCATAGCACACAACTCTGCAATAAAATGACCAACATTTAGCTGGTGCAGCTCAAATTTGTACATGTAAATACATTTTTTAATATTTCAAAGTAATTAATCATGTCTTAGCTTTTGTAACTTTAACACTAGGTTGTTTAACTTAACAAATTCTCAACACTCAAGAAAAAGTCTTTAAGTTTTCCACAGCATCACCACCACCAGCTGAGCATAAACAGGTCAAAGGTCAGAGGTCACAGTACCCAGACAGCAGATGGAAAAGATCCATGATGGAGGAGAGAAGGAGGAGGAGGAGGAGGTTTTACTGAAAAGATTTCAGATCTTTTGTTCAGGGAGTGCATGTTTTCTCACAAGAGTGGGAGGTCATTCTTTCCATTCCGTCTCTGCCTGGATTCCCCTCTATAAGCTGATCATACGCAGTGTGTGTATGTTGAATACACAACAGAAGTAGCAGCTGCTGTCTGAGTGTGATTCTGCAAATGCTTTCACAAAACTCTGGCTGTGCTTGGCTTTGTGTTTTTCTCCTGGAAAGAATAAAGTTTGGGTTTGAATCTGAGTCCTTGGTGTCCACACCCAGTCAACTGAGGCCAAAGGAAAACAGTCAACTCCTTCAGACCCAAACACAGAAACCTTACAGATGTATGAGCATTTATATACCCGGTTTTTGATCTTAAAGGATACCTGTAGTGAATTTTCATTGCTAGCCATTTCGAATGATCATGTATAATACTAGCGGTTCCATCTGGTAACTTATGTTATAGCCCATTGTCAAGTAAATGCGAGTACTAAGTCACTGCTCCGTCAGTCAGTAACATGTTTCCTCCTTCATGGGCTGTTCCAGCACTGGTACTGATGCAGACTCATAGTATTGTGCAATTACCTGGGCTGAGATGGACTGGTCACTGACCCCCGGAGCAGACACCAGTCTAAGATGACGCATTATTGGCCACTGCTGTTTCGCATCTCTAGGACAATGGTGGAGTGCAAAGCTTATGGCTACACAAACAATAAGCGCAGAAATCCACTCAATCTCACTCAATGACTGCTGCTTGTTTACTTGCACTTGATCCCCTGGAAAAACCGTGGGTATGTCACTTCTGGCCAGCAATGGCTGCTCCCCACAGGCTCGGCCCCTGTCCGTAATTCATGTAATAAAAAGGTCCAAAGTGGTGCATTTATGGCAATTTTTTTTTTTTAACTGAATTTGCCCCTCTTACTTATAAATAATACACAAAACACAATTAATGTTGTAACCAGTACAGGTACACTTTAAAGACACACAATTATTGATAACAAATCAGGGAATCTTCTACAACTGCTTTGTGAGGTGAACAATATTTACAGTTTTACTGACTCAGTGGTCCATCCATTGGAAAAAAATTAAACACTACCTTCTATATTCAAAGTCACAGTTAACCAAACATCAACAACTACTAGACTGCAACTCCCACAGTGCAACAAACCAAAGCATAACGTTTTCTTGTTTCTAATAAGTGTGTCACGTCTTGTTAAACAACATACTTTGTCATTAAAACAAGATACTTTTATGTCATAACAAGATACTGTACTTCAGTGTACACAGCCTGGCCAAAAACAACGTCCTCACCTAGATCTAATAAAGCAAATGGTTCAAATCCTTCCATTGGATATTTATGCCAGTGGTTTCAGCTGCAACAGGTTCTTCAACCGTAACTGATGCCATGAGTAGCTTCCAGTGTTGGGGAGAATTAAACTGCATGCAGTTGAACTGCGTAGTTAAATTACATTTTACTGTAACTTGCTGGGAGTTAAACTACATTCATATTTTGTGCTGCGTCAAGTACTTCAGGTGTAATTTTTTGTAGTTTAACTACTTTATTTGCAAACTACAATTTTGGGCACCAACATAAAATTTAAGAGATTTTTTTTAGATTTATTGTTTGTAATACAAATTGTATTTCACCACTGAACACAAGACAGTCCCTTTTTCTTTCATCCTGAATTGCTTTGAAGGCATGATCATGTTATGACATGACTGACAATGCTGATTGGTTTGCCCTGGCAGGACTCCAATGCTTCGCAGATGTGTGATCATTACTAACATCATGTGGTTGTCACCACCACAGACAACCCTCCCGCCAGCTCCACCCCAATAGCAACGTGCCACCCCAACCATGGCCACATTTTGTTTCACTTCTCAGTTTAACGCTGAAAATGAAAAGTAGTTGCTAAAACTACTTTTCCCAGCCATAGTTTTACAAACTACATTTCTCCAGGCGTAGAAATGTAGTTTGTTTGAACTACTGCCATGATGAACTACTTGTAGTTTTACAAACTACGCTTGCAAAGTAGCTGCCCCAACACTGGTAGCTTCTCATTTCTTAAACAACCTAGAAGGCATAAAGTTTGGACTGTGGTGCATCGGAAAAAGGTCATGTGGTCGGATCAGGGTGAGAAGAGACATGACTGATGTCTCACCCCTCATGCTTTGTGCCTACAGTAAGGACAGTGTTATGACAGTGTGTGTATGTATGTTGCTTCAGGTGGTCAGATCTAGGATCAACACAGTTTTTTCCTAGTCTGGCAATAAAACATTTCCATACAAAACTCCAGTGTCATTCTAGAAATCCAGTGCTGGAACATGACCTCTACCGTTTTCACCTTAACTGTAATATAATATTTTCCTTATTCGTATGATATTTACATACTTGGCAAGTGTTAAACACTAGTTCCCTAAAGCCTCACAGCATTCATAGATGGCTGTCATGTGCACAGTCTAACACAATGAACGTCTCTCCCAGCAGATGGCTTCCCTGTTTTGAAACAAAGCACTTTAATTGACAATAAAACCATCAATAACAGCCTTCTGACTGACTGAGCAGCACACAGAGTATTGAGCCACTTCTGTATCATGTGACTTTTGTGGGGTGGTTAAAAGTAAGTCTGCAGAACTGGGAATAAAAATGGAACCAAAACTTTTCACTGAAAACTACCAACCACAGAATGACGCCTCGGTGCATCTAAGCATCAAAACCCAGTTTACATATACACTGTTCAGAGGTGACCCCTAAAACAGAAAATTTACCAACTGAAGCCACTCATAACAAGGCACTTTCATGTTATAACACAATGGTTTCACTTTACAACACGATACATTCAAATTATAACATGACATTTCATGTTATATAATAACAATAATGATGATAATAATAATAATATCCAACCTAGCCACATAAGTGATAGGTGATAACAATAACATACAAGAGTGAACCATGGCCTCTCCTATCAATAACTATTTTTTCCCATTTTAAACCTTGACATCTCACGCTCCAGGAAGTTAATCCACCGTTGCTGTGGTTACCACAGACAGGACCTGGCCACACTCCAGGTTTGATTGGCTGACGGACAGGAGGAAGCAGGTATAACACCAACACTGCAGAGTGTATGATACATCAGGTGTGAATGAAGAAACAGAATAGAATGTTAACATTCTGTGATGGGACGTATTCATTTTAATGCAATGGACAACTAAGAAAACATTTTTGCAATCCGCAATAATCCACTGTGCAGATAAGTGCTGTGAAAAAAACAATATAAGTGGAAATATAAATGGAGTTTCCTTTATATACATGTCAGAACTATATGAACTACTGTGTTATTATCACACGTGATTAAATTAATCAGTTGCTTAGGTAGACTTAATAGCATGTTGGGTGTTTCCTTCTTTTAGATTGAGTTTTTATCTTGTTTGTAGTTTCTATAAAAATGTGTTTATATGTTAGTAAACCTTGCTTTGTAAAATTTCAGGTCATTGTAGCTTCTTTAGCCTCGTCTCTAGGTTTACCAAACTGACATACAGAAAAATGTTATCAATATATCCCGTGGCGATCTTTTGTCCTTCAAAATAAGCTCTTAAAACTAGTGATTACATGGCAAAAGTTTGTCAATTACATAAAATATGGTCATGATCATGAGATGTTTAGAGTTGTTGAATTCTGTTCTAAGTAGCCTCACTTCTTAAGTACCAGCTAAACTAATTTCAGCAATTTGATAAATAAACTCAATAGAAAGAGCAAGAGAATGCAATAGGAAAAAGGGTAATGTTTACACTTTGGTTGTAAACATACAATTCTACTGTAATTGTTGCTGAATGTAGCTAGTAAACTAATTCCGTAAATCTAATGCAAGAAACAATGTTCATTTTATTTAATAGTTTATGTAACCCATAAAAACTCAGTGCTACTTTACTAGCACTTACAAAAATGATTTTTCTCTTGCTATTTTACCTTTTTTAATTGTTTTATCAGCATTTATTATAATATTATCCGCTATACATGGCTTTTTTTTTTTTTAAACAAGTGTAAATCAGTTATTTTTCTTATATTTAATTTACTGATCATGTAGATGTTCATAAAAGCTCAGATTAAAATTCTGGGTTATTATATCACAAACAGAGAAAAATGAACAAAAAATTGACTTTTTCAGGACAGCTAATATTAACTGAACATAAACCCAGTGTGTCCATCCACTGTCATTGACTCAACTCCATGGGTTTTACTGGTGAATCAATGCTGATTCAATATCTACAATATAGAAGATGACAGTGTTTCCACGTTTACTACGGAGCCACTAAACATCCAAACAGGTCATATCTGATGGCCATGAAAAGATGACAAACTGCATTTTACACCAGTTATTTACATGTATTGATAAGATTAGTGGATCAACAGGTGTTAAACATTATATATCATTAGATGCTTTCGGTCACCAGTGGCTGTTTGGGTCTTTATGGGTTAAAAATGTTAATCATTTCAATTAACAAATTATTTCTCATTTATTTGACTTAAAAAGGAGTGGTGTGTACCATGTGCCAAACTCGTCCCCCACCATTACAAGAAAGAAATCCTATTAAACTTTGTAAATGTAATAAATACTAGAGAACAAAAGTGGTGTGGGAGTGATGTGGTCTAAATATTACTGCAGGTGAAGGGACATCATGAAGCAGTTCATAAAGAATGACAAGAGTTGAACCTTCACATATCTGACCAACTACAGCTGCAGGGGGGGCTGCTGTAAAGTACTCTCCAAACTTCAGAGCAGCTCTCACCCTCTCAAATGGCTCAACTTTCCAAAAAGATCATTTCGAACAGCAGCACCAACAGCGTGACTCCCTGCTGCCACCATGTGGCTATTATGCAACACCACAGCCGCCTGATTCTCAAGTCTGTTTGCCAAGCAGCAGTGTTTGCCCAATATTATTTCTAATTTTAAATGAAGATTTAATGCTTAGAGTGGACAGTGAGTTCAACCTTTGGAGGACAGCATCACCTCCTTAATCCTGTGTGTAATAATACATGGTCTGTATGCTTTTCCCTGCGGTATGATGGTGTTTTGTTTATGTTCCAGAAGAGTTTCCTCTGTAGCTACATCACAGCCACGTATCACTTTAGATGGAAGGTTTGGAATAATATTTTTTTCTAAATTTAACCCTTATTTAATCAGGTAAGTCATTAAGAAAACACCCTTAATTACAATAATGACCTGGAAAAATGCAAAGTCTCTTGAGGCTTTAAAAAAAATGACATGACAAAAAATACAAGGCGATTAAAAAGGCTCTAAAACTAAAACAGACATAAAAGACATACAAGCAGCAGCATCTCTGTCATGGTTTACTTGAAGCACCCAGTAACATATATGATTAAACCCAGTAACAACAGGATAAAACAGAAATCAAACCCCCTGTTTATGTTCTTGATTCAGTGACAACTGCTGCAGCATGATTCATCTAATCACAGTCTCAGTGTCAGCCTTTGCAGTTACACAACTGCACAAAGCTGCAATTTAATCAAACATAAAAGTGCCACATGCAGCCATTAACATGCAAACATGTCCATTTAAATGCAACATCCATAATAAATAGAGAACCAATCAGTGTGCTGTGAATGTTCACATAACTGTCCAGAGTCTGGTCCCTACACATGATGATATAAATGTAGTGAGACCTAAGTATTGTTTGAGGACAGTCTCCAAATTCCAGTGAGCTTTTTCTGACAAACTTGACAGAGTGAACAATCTTAAAAGTAAAAACATGCAAACACTGTTAAAATGCAAATGTTGCAGTAGTCAAAGGTAACAATCCTGTACGCAGTCTTAATGGGTTAAAAGTGCTTATCTAATGATGGACATCATTTGGACCATTAAAACAACCCTACAGTGTTCACCCACATTTCCCCCTGGGATAAATAAAGTATTCTGATTAGCTGTGAACCAAGAGAAATTCTGAGATGATTATGACACGTCATAATCATGAATCACTCATTCCGCTCAATGAACTGTTCATGCTCCCGCTTAGCTTGATTTGAGCAAGACGATGATAATAGTTTCCAAAATAATAGATTTAATTAGTGTCACACATCCAGGTCTCCAGAAGTAGTTATCACTGTACCAGCAATGGATTCACTTATGTAATCAGCCAGTAGCACCTCCTACCTTGTTACATCACACACATCAGTAAAGACAGTGAGATTAGCCAGAGAGTAGTCTGACGTATCACTTGGCCATGACAAGAATTTAAGACTCTACAGCCACCCAGTTTGACACAGTGGCCAACATAACTGACAGATGTCATGGATGCATCACCTACAGCTGATGTTGTGCTGATAACATTGTTTTTGTGTTGCGTGCCAATAATGACCAAACACCCTGAGGTGATACTTTACCTGCCGTGGAAATGCATTCTGCTGATACCATGCTGAAGCACAACAACCAGTATAATTCAGTCCTCCACATCCTCCAGCTTATCACACCTTTCAAAACAACTTGCCATTCCAACTGCAATTTCACAGATTTTACACCAACTAAGGGTGAGATTTAGAATCTTACTTATGCCTGTGTTGTAACTATTTCGGTTAGTGCAGCCCTTGAAATACATACCTGCTAAAAATCTATCTTAACAACCTTAATTTCAAACAGAACCATTTTAAACATCCCCAACATAGCGCTGATGTTTTGTTTCTTGCTAGATTTTCTAAGAAAACATCCTTGGTGTTGGACCACAGAACAGACTTGATACACCGGACTCCTCAGCTGAACTCACCTGGGGCTGCTGTGGAGCGATGGGACTGAAGTGGCCTTTCTAAAGCCATCTTTGAGGATGGAGCGACGCCATGTCTCTTTCTCTGACCTGGACCGAACTGGACCAGTGGAGTCATCCTTGGAGCCTCCTCGGAGCCCCGCTCCTGAGGTGCTGAGGGTCAGTTCCGACCGTGATGTATCCGATGGTCCAGATGGGTCAGGTCGGGACAGCGGTGCAAAGCTCAGCTCAATGATTTGTTTGGCACTCTCGCAAATCTGACTCTGCAGAAAACATGAAGATCACCCTCAGCTTCTGCAATCACACAGAACATATGGTGACTCTGCCTTTAAGTGACATACCTGGATCTCTGGGGTGAGTGTGGGCAGGTCAAAGGTGAATACAGAGGTGGACCCAGAGGTCAGCAAGTCCACGCTGTCTAGGCTGCTGTATGACGTGCCTTTTGCTCGGTGAGACTCCATGATGCTTTCAAAATGGCGGCTAAAGGAGTCCAGGTTACTGTCAGAGGGTCGTCGGGGGCTGCCCACTGAGATTGGAGACTTGAGGTTGCCGTGAGTGTCACATGCTGCTTCCAGTGGCCTGAAAAGGAAGTACCAAACAAT
Source organism: Apogon hyalosoma (assembly GCA_037367295.1). Lineage (NCBI taxonomy): Eukaryota > Metazoa > Chordata > Actinopteri > Kurtiformes > Apogonidae > Apogon > Apogon hyalosoma. The sequence continues at coordinate 32,762,068 of JAPQRP010000009.1, read as the reverse complement.
GAGTAAGAGGGTGGATTTCAGTTCAGTGGTCTGAATAAAAACCAAGGCGTAGTCAGATCAAGTTTGAGTTTGAAACCAGTTCAGATTTGGAAAAAAAATGAATTCATTGAGCTTCAAGGGGCAGTTGTGTTCCAGGGCCAAAAATTTAAGGCAGTGTGAAGTGCCAAAACCTGCAGTTCAAGCGGTCATGAGACTGGTTCCAAAAGAGAATCAAGTTTCAGAGACCCCCCATTTTACAATGTCCAATGTACCATATTAAGAGGTTTTCTGTCATAAACAAGGAATTCACCTATAGAGACCAATAGATACCAAAATGTATATCTATGCTGTAAAGCTATACATTTTAGCAAGAAGGTATATGCAATTGACTTGCTTTTGGATCCAGCCTGCAGGTTTTGGGTCTGGATTCGTCAACTCTGGAAATTGCCACTTGATTAACCCAACACAGTGGCTTTTGTTTTTTTCTTACTTCTAGTTGATTCTCAATAAATGTAAAAGACGTGCTCATCTCACCCCTTCAGCAGCAGACTGAACACTTCCTCCTCGTCCTTGGTGGCTTTCTGTCTCTGTCTGTCTCCCAGCATTCGGACACTGGCCCAGCTCACCACTCCTTCCTCTTCCTCCTCCTCCTCTTCTTCCCCCTCCTCATCATCCTCCTTTCCCCCACTGCCCCAGACTTTTGGGGATGTGTCCCCGGGGCCGAAGCTGGATAATCCTAGAACACTGCGGTTACTACCAAAGGCAGAGTCTGCCTCCGCCTCCTCAGCCGCCTCTGCCTCTGCTCGCATCACCTGCACAGCAACAATCTGTTGTTAGTCTAATCTACCACAACAATGGCTTTGGTTTAACAATATTTGACCACAATTGATGAGGTCACCTCGTCCAGGTCGGTCTCTCTGTAGCAGCGCAGCGGCACAGCGTCCAGATCCGTCTCAGAATATTTAATGGTTCGGCGGATGATGCCCGTGTTGCAAGTGGAGCCTCGAGGGTCCTTGGTCACCAGCTCTACCTCAATCTGTCGCACCTGGTGATGTGACAACTTTTGACCCTCACTGTCCCTCCCCCTCCTCTGATTGGCTGGATTCAGAAGGAGTGAGGAGGGAGGAGATGGGCTTGTTGAGGCACTGGTTGGGGGTGTTGTGGACAGAGCATCTACAGGAAAAAAAGGAGGACGTTTTTGTTAAAATACAAGTACATAGTGAAAGATTACACATCACAAAGGATGTTCTACAAAGTTCTACACTAAGTCTAACACTTTTTCCTTTTCAACATTCAACAATATGCAAATGATAGTTGTATATACTGTATATAAACATTGCTGCTCTGTAAGTAAAATTACCATCAACATCCAAAATGCTGCACACATATTACACACATTAGATATTAATTAATATTATAATATCTGAAATATTTCATTTTGGACTTTAGGCAGAAGTCTTGCCAGTTGTTTATTACATTCAAAACATAAACAATCTGAAATTAGCTTGATCCGCTGATCCACTGCAGATGAGCTAAGTGAGACTAATGAGAACAACTCAGGATTATGAACAGACAGAAACTTAATTCCAGTTTGTTGACTGGAAAAACTGGTGCTGACATTGTTTTAACAACACATTTTATGTCCCTACAGAGTTTTACTGAGTGGTGAGGGATTTGAGGGTCATACTGCAATAAAATTAGATTTTTACAATACAAATATATACCATTTTATCAATTTATTTTAAACAATTGTTAATACTATCTGCAAAGATTTGGATTAATAAACAATAAATAAAAATTTCATAAACAACACAAGTTTCAACCACCAGAAACCAGTGAGTGTTCAACCAAAATTAGGACAAATCATTTTAGTTAGTTTTGATGCTCTCATTGATTTAACATGGAATAAATGCTGCACCTAAGCCTTAAAACAGAAGGAAAACCCTTAGATTCCTTGATGAATGAATGAATCAAAAACATTTGTGTTTCATCAGTAATTTTATCAAAAATGATAAACATTTTACTGTTTGTACTTCTAAACAATATAAAGAAAACAGATGTACTAAAAAAAAAAGTGGACCGATTTGACATGATAAGTGGTTAATTTCAATGTTATCATAAAAAAAAAACATTAAAAAAAATTGCTAAATTGTGAATGTTGCTCATTAAACCTCTAATATTAGGATTTGACATTTGTATTGGGTTTTGCCTGATTATTTTTCCCCAGCAGTAGTGATGAGTAGTAATGTGTAATGCTTAAGGTGAAGACTGAAGCCCGTGTGAGTTAAGCTAAGCTGCAGCTAATTGGCTTAAAGACCAAGAGCTTCTGTTGCTGCTTGTTTATTTCACTAGCACTTGAAATGATACAAGAGAAAACACCATGACTACAACTACTACTACCACTAATACTGATGTGATTTCTGTTTATAATGCAAATGCAAACACTATGACAGTAGTACAGAAGCTGTTAACTATTAAGTCCTTTATTGTGTGTTTTTTTGTGAGAACATATTTTTTCTTTGTTGCTTTAAATTAAGTATATCACCTGGCTGATTTTTTTCTATGTTCTGTATTTGTTACAGAGATTTTCAGGGTTACAAAAGTCTAAACTAATTAGTATGGTCAATATAAACTGTAACGCAGTCATCAGCAGTAGTTTAAAAGTACCTTTACTGCAGCGAGTCTCCTCTGTCTGCCCTCCAAACAAAAACTCCCACTTGGCTTTGGCAATCTTCTGCGATCGTGAGGATGGAATTGACGTCAAACCACCACCCAACTGTACAAAGATGACAGAAAGCAGTTATTCAGAGGGTTTATAAAGTTTTTGATACAGGACAAGAAAAACTGCAAAAACTTAAAAATATATTTTTAAATCCATATTGTGATATTTGATGTCTAAGTTGTTTTTTTAAATCTCTGAAAAACCTCTACCACACCAACAGAAATGAAAGCATTTAAATATTATGAGTACGCAGCACTCAAAAGGACAATTAAACAAGAGTCATAACTGTAATCAGATGGATACACTATTCTGGCACCATTAGGGAGTTAATTTTTGTTAAAAGTTTTAAGAAATTCCTTCAAGGTGTTCCTTCCGTGAAAAAATAGTTAGTATAGGATAAACAGAAGATTTTAATTTATGTTGTGTATCATTTTTATTTAATTAAATTAACAAACATGCCCCAAACTGATCAGACAACTTGCTGTCCAGCTTTGAATACAGACTTAATCTCATGCACACATATGTATTCATATACAACCAAATAAGCATCATTCTCTTGTCCAACCTGAATCCCTGACACGCTGTTCGCTGTATCATGACTTGACTGACTGGAGGTTTCAGGTGACAGTGTGTCATTTCTGTCCAGATGGGGACTGTCTCCCAAACTGCCTGTTACTCCACTGGAGCTCTGAGAGGAAGACCGAGCAGTCCTGCTGTAATTGCAAACCTCCACCCTCTGATTCTCTGCCACATCCACAGCTAACGTCTGATACCCCTGGATGGATGCCTTGGTCCCTTTGTCTCCTCTCTTCTTTGTTGCATTTTCATCTTTTCTTGAATTAGAAACTCTAGTAGCTGAAAATCTGTACGTTTGTTCACAGAATTCATCCCGGTTCAGGACTGGGTTGGCCTCCCTCCACTCTTGGTGCCTGGAGGTCCAGCTCACAGGTATGGCTTGGGTATGTTGGCCAGAAATGAGTCTCCTGGATAGTTCAGGGCTATCTCTGAGGGATCTATCAAAGATGTGATCATTCTGCCTCCAATCTGTGCTATCAGATTTATGGTTTCCAGTGTACTGAGGTGGCTGATAACGATGCAGAATAGACATGTCCTTACTGGGAGATGGACTATGTTGTAGCCGAGGGTCCAGAACTGGGGACTGCGAGGGATCTGCATGTTGTAACCTTGCTGGCAAGGCTGGAGATGCTGGTGAAAAGAAGCCTTTCTGAGATAACAGAGGTGAGATGCGTCCTGGTAGGGTTTGTGGTATTGGTTTGTCTGAATTCCAGCTGTGGTTCTGGCCGTCTGCATGAAGAGGCTCAGGTGGGCTTTGCCCATAAAGAGTGGCATATGGCTGGGATAATCTTGGTGACATTCCTGTTGTTTTAGGATTGTCTGAGCAAAGGGACTCAACTTGGGAAGGTGTTGGGGAGGAGGTGTGTCTGTCCGCAAAAATGCTGGACATTTTGGCGGCCTCCACAGCTAGCTTGCAAGCCACTTCTAAGTTTGAGGATGGGGAGACACTTCTCCTGCCATTAGTGGGACTGATAACATCACTACTTCTGCTACTACAGCGTGATGATCTACAGTGAGTCTTAGTTAAACTGGAGTTATCATTAACATTATAATTGTTAGCATTACGACTGGTGTTGGTCATGTTAGCATTGCAGCTATTAATACTGTGTTGGTTGTTCCTACTAGATAGGGAAGAAGTTTTGGGTTGGTTGGTTGGAGTGAATTGGATGTTTGGAATATCATGCTGGATGTCTGTGGGTCTCCCTGTGGGTAAAGTTGGTTGGAATGTTTTGGACAACCTCGGGCTCTCGTCCCCTACCCATTGCCTGTGCCTATTCTGAGGTGATCCATGAGGGGAAACAGACGGAGCCACCAAATTGGTGGAACCCTTTGTCTGGGCATACAGCTGGTCAGAGGCAGGACTTCTAGGTAGCCCATTCACTGAGCTACGACTAAGTCCCCTATCCAGCTCCAGGAGCTGGGTCTTTGATGGCAAAGTGAGGGTGTTGCGAGGCAGAACAGGAGACCCCGACCATGACCTGCAGCGAGGAGACTGGTAGTGCCGTGGAAGGACTGGACTGTAATTATCTGGGCGATGACCTGCAAATCTGCGCTGTAGTTCTGGTGATCCAAATTCATCCAAGGCCCTATAGGTGGCATCTTTGGCTACTGCATCCAGTGTGGCCCTCTGTAGATAAGGTGGGCCTGGTGAGGATTCATTTCGTGATGGGTAGTGGTGACTTGAGTAAGGATCACCCTGCAGTTCCTGACCATTGTACCACACTGGGTCACTTAGCCTCTTTCTGAGGTGTGCAGACTGCCCTTCCATTTTGTTAAATGACTTCTCCAACTCATTATGGCACAGAGAGCTACGTCGGTTGCTCATGCTATGGACATTGGCTTTTTCTACAAAGCCAAAGGTCACCACAGATGTTTTCCCCTCCTCATCATCCACTTCATATCTTCTGGTGCTAGTAGCTGTGGAAGGAACAGTCAGCTGTCCAGAAGCAGAAGACGGAGAGACACACACTCTCCCTTGGTAAAGATCCATATCAGAGGAATGGGTGTATGTCAGTGGAACATGATGGCCAGAACTGGTGGTTCCAGGAGCAAGCACTTGGAGTAACTGACCAAGGTTGTCATACAACACATCTTGCCGGCGGACTTGGGTGGGAGACCCTACAGCATCAGGGCTTTGGAGTTGGAAGCTGACAGAGTGCCTAGAGGAGCACTTGGATGGGGTTAAGCTATGACTGTCATCCCCAGTATGATGTTGTGTAACTGGGGAAAGATCACGACTGCGGCTGGGGCTAGAGTGGACTGAGCTTCTCTGGGAGTGAGGAAGAACATCAGGGCACTGAAGCATCAGGTGACCATTCCCATTCGGTCCACTTTGCTGTGCTGTCTTGTCTTCTTCAGCAACAGACCTCACCTCAACATAGAGGTGAAGAACTTTACCTGCCTGAGACATCCTAGTAACAAAGTGCTTAATGACTTTATGTTCCTTTTCTGTAGATTTTGACCCTCATCAGGGACTTTGAAATTGTTGTAGTTATCAGGGTGTCAAGGGATCCTTTGCACAAACAGAGTGTGGGACTGTGCTGCATCTGCTTTTCATCTCTTCAACCTACAAAAAGAAGAAGAACATAAATTAAGATATTACACAACTTAAGCAGTTAACTCTCTAATCAAAAACGTCATAAAACATTATCTTCAAGATGTAACAACACCTTCTTCTGACCCTACACTTTACAAAAATCAGGAAAAAAAATTATAAAGGTGATAAATTGCAGAATTTAACTGTACAATGCCCACTGAGAGACAAAGACAGAATCATCTGGAATTTAGTATCCAAGTTGAATTAACAGTTGGTGATAAAAGTTAATGTGGTGTTGTCTTCTGAAATGGGTCATGTGAAAGAGCTGAATCAGATAAAAGTCTCCATTTTGTCTGTCCACCTTACTATGCAACACTGGAGTTTCCAAACTAAAACCGAGTAAACAGTATTACCAGAGGTCACTTAGTTAGGGGTAATAAAAAACCCTTTGCATGACGTGTTTCTTAGGGATCCTAAAAAACACCTAACTTAAAGTTGAAATAGGGAAAAAAAAAACGTGAATAAGTTAAGATTTTAGGAAAAACTTACTTAAAGGCAAGAGATAAAGACAAGAGATCTGGAAAGGATAAGAAATTTGGTTGTGCCCTATATTTTGCTGTACAAAATCAAAAGTCTTAAGTCCCAAGAAACTTTGGAAATACTGCTGACCCTATTTAATTTGGAAACTCCAGGGTTGCATTGTAAAATGTACAGACAAAAATGGAGACTTCCATCTGATTTGGCTCTTTCACATGACCCATTCCAGAGGACAATACTACATTAGCCTAAACTACCAGCTGTTAATTCAACATGGATACTAAATTACACATGGTTCTGTCTTTTTCACTTAGTGGACCTTGTATAGTTAAATTCTGCAATTCATCTTGACACTACTGACTACTTTCATAACAGGCAAGTTGTTTGTAAAAAATCACTTGTCCATCAACATTATCAGCTCCCTGGTCATTTGGCATGCATCACAGGTGTCTAGAATTTTTGGAAATTATTCCTGAAACTTTGCTAAATCCCTAATGTAGAGGAAGATCACTTTCTTTTTCAATCTGCTCAGAATCCATGTAAAGAAATATATGCAGTACCAGATCTTAATCCTTTAATAACACTAGTCTACTTATTATCAGAACAAGTGACCAGTCATGGTAATTCCACTGTCTTCTGTCCTTGGCAGGAACATGTGGTCAAGCAGGACCTAAGTAGTGACTTTGATTCATCTATTAATAGATTCAGAAAAGCAGCTTGGATGTATTCAAGTTAAAAACTACAACCAGTCTGATCTGCCAACTAAATGACAGAAAAAAGATGCTTCATAGATACCAAGTTACCAATCTTCACATCATGCTCTATTTGCCATTTTGACATGTTGCATGAATGCAGTCTGTTTTACAATTTTATATGTCACTGCAGTTTGTGGTAAACATGTTGCCATTAATCAGGATGTGAAATAAGCTGCTGTGCTGTTTGGTTGGACTGATAAAGGTCAGGCGTTTAGATCATGAGGAGAGCCTCAAGTCACATGAAAACACAAGAGGCTCCAGGAAATCAAGCACACAAAAGATAAGATCCCAGCCAGCCCTGATCTGTCAGCTCTGATCGAATACATCCATGCCATACCCAGCCAACACATTTAACAAGCATGTTACTTCCCTCCATTGTGGGTTAAGGTCCATTTAATGAATTCTAGTCTTGTGTATGTTGTATAAAACATAACATGTAGAAAGGATAACTGCAACTGTATGCCGTTTCTTTTAAGTCAAAAATCAGATGGTGGTCAATCAAAGTCAATGTAAACATGCAAATTTTCCATGATTTAAACTCATTAAGGCCTGACTGATTACAATTTATATATACATTGAAATGTTTTTTAGATTACTAATGCAAAAATGAGCTGCAAATTTAGTTTAATTTTTCAACTTTGAAAAGTAATTACTAACTACTAAACTTGTACAGATGCAGTTCAACCGATTTGCAGAAATCTTTGCGAGACAAGATTAAATATCTGGATGATCTGATACATGGTGAACAGCAATAAGTGAAACTAACATTTCTATGATAATTATAATAGACCTGGGAACAAACAGAACTTCTCACCAGTTTATTACAGGGCTCACATATAAACATGAACAATCATGGCCCCAACTAGTGCTCAGAGATGTGTAGATATTCTCAATAATGATACATAGCAGTGAGTTATCACTTTGGTTTGATTCTGTTTTATAGATTTTCTAGCACTAACAGGAGCTAGCTCATTGTTTTTTGGTTGGCTCCATTTACTCTCCGCATTTGGTGATACCCGGTGAGTAGAATATTTTTGTTGAACCCCTTGAGTTAAAGCTGAAAGTCCACACTTCCTGATTGTTTCATTTCAACCCCACTGTAGTGGCATAAAGAGGCAAAATTACAAAATTTGCATCAATGTACAACAACATATGGACCTGATTGTGAATATAAATGAACTTGATGAACTGTTACAGAAAAATTAAGCATTGTTTTCCTGACGTTGATGTTGAAATACAGTAGGGTAGAGTAATAGAATCATGCACAGCTGATCTCTGACAGAATCTGATGGTGAAGGATAAATAGTTATCATTCAAGTATTTAACCTTCCTACTTATCTGTGTCACGGAGTAGAATTTCTACAACTTGAAAACATAGGGAAGGAATGGATGCAGAAGTCTCATGTCCTCTGAGACAACTTGAATTACAATATGCTGAGAAGTAATTGTGGAATTTTTTCCCATTGATGCTGGAGAACTATCAAGAACTTAAGTATTAACAAGTTTTATGTAGATGTTTTTATATAGGGGATCTAGAGCAGCATCATTATGCAAAACCATTGTAGTTTGTTCATATAAGTGTGCCAAGGAGATTATGTAATTGTAAGAGGCCTAAGGCCAGTGTGATACACATCTAAATGCACTGCAAATGATCTGTCACATTTCAGACGCATATAAAACAACTACCCATGTGATGTGATACATACTGCGATGCAGCACGGCTTGGCACAATTTGATGTAGAACACAATGCAATTTGATGCAACACAACACAAAGATGTTATGGTGCTCAGTGGAAACCTTATCTGATGATTTATCTGTTTTGTTTTTTTTACCTTAGTGCTATTTCTACTTGACTTCCAATTTGTTTCTCTTGTATTGCAGCTCAGTATGATTCATGCGGTTTCTTTGTGACTTAAAAAAAAAGTTTTTTAAACTACCCCAACTTCCCTCTTGATGGTAGCAATTAAGATTTATAAACAGACGTCAGCCTTAGTTGCCAAAGCTTCTTTATATTCGTGCAAAACTGACAGCAGTGGAGATGACCTTGAGTTGAAACAAAAGAGATCAATCTGACAGTAAATATTAAATTACTGGCCACAAGTTTTTCTTGAAAAGAAATCTAAGCTATTGGATCACAGCTGTTATCAGTGAATGCTCCACCAGGCTTAAGAAAATTGAAAAGTGGCATTTGTGGTATATGTTAGCAGAGGTAGGTAATCCCAGGTTCATCAAGTCAAAGTCCTGCCATGTATTGGTTTCTACCTGTTCACTGAACCAGCACATTTTGATGAGCACAACACCTCATCCAGGTAGATGGAGAATTAGTGGAATCACTTGTGTTCAGTGAATAGGTCGAATACAAACATGACAGGACTTTGACTTGATGAACTTGGGATTACCCACCTCTGTATGTTAGTTTTGACTTAGAGATACTGATAGGACTGATAAATTGCAGCAAGTTTGGTGTAAAAATACCAAAGTAGCCTCCAGTTATGCTAAGGAACCACTATATCCCTGTACATTGTGTACCACGGGGCTAATAAAGGCATATTATCAATAGATGAAATATTTTTATGAATGCAAAGATGATAGAAATTGCGCATCTTGATGTCATCCAGCTGGAGCTGCTGTGAGGAAAACAGGCGTGGATAGAGGCCCAGGTGCATCTACTTCCAAACCAACAGGCCACAGTATGTGTCGCTGCGCAACTGTGTGTCTGAGGCTGTAGCATGAGGTTCCTTCAGGGGACGGTGGTCTCACCATTCTTTTTCACCCTCTATACTTCAGACGTTCCCTGAAACACCAGCAGCTGTCATCTCTAGAGGTTCTCCAATGACACAGCCATGATTGGCTGTGTGTCTGAGGGGAACGAGTTGGAGTATAGGTCAGTCATCAGGGACTTTGTGGACTGGTGTGAGTGCAATCACCTGTCCTAAAGCACCAGCTACACAAAGGTAATGGTGACTGACTTCCAGAGAAGATCACTACCCCTTATACCCATGAACATCCAGAGCTCAGGCATTGAGCTGGTGGTTTTAGGCACCTGGGTGTACAATAAACTGGACTGGACACATAATACTGATGCCCTGTACTAAAAGGCCAAAGTCACTTCCACTTTTTGAGGACACTGAGGTCATTTGGAGTGCACAGGCCTCTACTATGGACCTTTTACAACTCTGAGGTAGTCTTTGTGATCCACTGTGCAGTGGTCTGCTAGGGGTGAAGGCAGCACCAGGAGACTGACCAAGTTGGGCCACCTCTGTCCTGAGCTGGACACCGTGGAGATGGGTGAGAGGAGGATGGTAGCAAAGCAGTCATCCATCATTTACAACACCTCTGACCTGCTGCATCAGACTGTGGAGGCTCTGAGCTGCTGCTTCAGTGACAGACTGATACACCCACAATGTAGATAGGAGCTCTGCTGCAGGTCGTTCATCCCAATTGCTGTCAGACTGTACAACACAACAATGTAACTCTTCTGTGTTCGTCTCCCGTCTGTACTGTCTGAGTAACTGCAATTCTACTTCTTATGTAAATACGTTTATAGCCTACAGAGTTTTATCACCATTATTATTTTTGTGTTGTTGTGCATGCACATTTTCTTCCACTTTATCCTGTCGCTGCCTTAATCAGGGAGTTTTATCTCATCTCATTCCATCCCATATTGTACCTGATGCATACTTTTCAGTCGGAGCACTCGCATTTTACCATTTTCCTGATACATCCTAAGTGAAACGATGACAAAAACATCCCTAACACATGTACAGAGTTTTTTGGGGGAAAGTTTAAGCACTCTTTGTGGTTCAGGGGATATAGATGTGTAGGTTCTACTCCACAACTACCACAGCATGTGGAAGTTCATGCAAGTTTGTGGAAGACTTATGTGCATGGCTAACAGATTTAGGTGTCCTTTCACAAGAAAAACAATAATTTTTAAAGAAAGAATCTGTAAATCTGTAATATTCATTACCATGCACAAATATGAAGAAAAACTAAGGGAGGTAATAAACAATTAAAAAAAAAAACTTGTTAAAAGACGTCCAGTGGGGACTAACTTCAAAGTCATTTTTAATTACTTTTAATTCTCCACATTGATTAATTAATTATTGATTAATATTTTTAACTTATTGATTAATAATTAATTTGGTTTACATTCTGCCTTGCATGGTAGGAGTGCTGCAACTAAGACTTATAACAGGAATGAAAACCCTGCAGGTATACAGTTTGGTTTGACCACCACCAGGACTCAAAACTAAAAATGTACATTTAAGGGAAATTTCAAGGGCTAGACAGAACAAAACTTGCTGTAATGAGGTGTATGAGGCTCATTAAACTCGCAGCTCACATGAGCACCAACTCCTTAAAACCTGGAATGACATGCTTATAAAAAAAAAAAAAAAAAATGTGATGCTGCATTTAGAGACATCTTTAAATACTTCAATCATATCTATTTCATTTGTCTTTACTTGTCTACATCATTTTGGACACATACAACCTGAGCCTCTGTGAACATCTGTATCCATTTAAAGTAAAACTCCCTTGTATTAGTTTGGCTTGTAATAATTAATGATAACGGATGACACACACATATAAGTGATTTGATTACTAAAAGACTTGATAAAGTGAAACATCTTCTAACAGTGGGAAATAGAACCCGGGCCAATGAAAGCTGACCTCAGGTTTGTATTTCAATCCATTTACAACAACAGCAGCAAATGAGCAGCATCAATAGCTGTGTGGTGACTGACAGGAGGAAAGGCCATGACGCATACAGCCCAAATGTTTCTGCAACACAAAGTTCAGTTGAAATGTTTGCCTCTAAAATATTCCTTGCAGTGCAGATTTGCAGAGAAATAGGTAAATAAGCATTAAATCATGAAATCAGAGACTACAGGAGTACATTTTAACATCTTTTACTTCATTGTTGCTTTGTTTTGCTTGTGTTTTTGTAATTTTCATCTCACTTCTTTCACTTCATCTCACTTTTTGTCCTGTGTCACCTTTTACATTGATGATGAGAATAAACTTTAGTTTGCACATAAGTAGGAATAAAATATAAAGGTGAACATTAATTTCACCTTGCTGTGTCCTTTCATCTTGTGGGGTCTTTTATGTTGCTTTTGTCTTATTTTTTGTTTCATTTTTACATAATTTTGCCATGCCCTGTTGTTGCATCTTTGTCTCTGTTGAAACTATTATTTTCATGTTTCTTTTCATTCAACATCTTTTCATTCCAAATCACATGAAATCATTGTTGTTGTTTTTTTACACCCAACAAATAAATTACATTAAACAAATACTCAAATCTAGCATTCTAGAAATATATTCTGGAGATACTGATAATCACTACTTAAGTCATTGTAACAGAGTTCGAGGCAGTGTATGATACCATGAACCTTTCTTTATCTGACGTTTTGAACTCTGGTCTCAGTTTACAACCTCTGAACTAAAGAGTAACTAACTACAGACAGCTGATAAAACTGGGTTTCTGTTGCAGTTCTGTTGTGGTTCTACTGTGAGAATACTTATAGCCAAAAGGACTCCTATGAGAGCCTGAGATCAGACAAAAAAAAGGGATTGATAAACACTTATAGTCACTCTGCAGGGAGTTGTGTGTGTGTCCATTTACAGTAACACATTCAGGCTCAGACTGATAAGCACACAGTTAGCCCTACTTTTCCTGGACTCTGCTAATAGGATTCTCCCTCCCACCCCAACCTAACAACCCTCTTCCCCCCTCCCAGCATGCACTGCTCAATAAACACACACACTTGTAAAGCCACACATATGCAGATACATGTGCCAGTTCGCTCACAGAAACAGCAGCTGTAACCTTACCTGTGTGTCCTGATGTCCTCGCCACTGCAGCGACGTCCCCGGAGTTACCGTGGTAACCTCTTTTTCTGCTCTCTCTCGTCTTGTCACTCTCTCGCTCCCTCTCTCTCTGTTAGACGGTAACCTCGTTTTATCCTCCCTCGCCCTTTCTCTCTCTCTCTGAACACTTGTTCAGGCTCTTCGTGGATTTACATCTTCAGCTCTTCACTCCTCAGCTCCTCCTCTTCCTCCTCCTCACCCCTCCTCTTCCTCCTCCTTCAGATCTCTCATCAATCAGCTGCTTGTCTCCGCCCCCCCCATCCGAGGCCCCTTGCCAGCCAATCCCCATCTTCCTTCTGCCTGTAGACATGCCTCCTTCAGCCAATCATGAGCTGCTCTGACAGATGGCAGAGCAGCTTATTACCTGGTGGGTGTGTGGGCTGGAGGGTAAGATGGTGGTGGTGGGGGTGTGGTGGTGTAGAGGGTCAGCTGACCTGTCCAACAGCAACAGACAGGTAACATTAGAGCCCAGTTACTGAGAAAGTCACAAAAAAAAACTTACATCACTTTTTCCCATTTTGACCACGCCCTTGATATGATGTCATAGCTTTAGGGTGTACAGTCCTTTGAAAGTGTTTAATATAGTGCCAAATTCCTACCTATCTGGTGTGTCCCTGAAATCTAACTTCAGAATATGAATGGTAATTAATGGAGACAAAGAATCTGCTTATCCTGTGAGTGGCCTCACTATTTACACATATGATGTTAGTCAAATTCAAAGACAATTTTATATGTGGGTTCATAAACACTTTTCAAGGTCAAATTCAAGCACTTTTAAGGGTAATTTTCAAATTTTTCCAGCACAGACCCTTATCGTAAAATACATATCTACAGGAATACATATACTCATTATTAGTTTTTTCACTTTCTATTACAATGATGTACACTGTATTATGTTATAAACATCTAAAATTATGTTCTATAGTAGCAAAAAGTTTAGTTTTATCCAAAAAAGGGGAGGCCACTTGGTGTTCCTCAGACACACTCGTACTCAGCCAAAGATTAAGATAAAAAAAAAATGTACCTGGAGTCGACCTGAGAGCACTCGCTAATTTTCTTTTTTGACACAAAGTTTTATTTTTCAAAATGTCTCACCTCCCTGTAAGTAGCTTTGGCTTGTAAGCTAACCTGGCAGAGCTAATATTAAAAATCAATAAATGAATCACATCAGTTATAACTGCAAGCACTTTCAAGCACTTAAACTAAAATCAAAGCACTTTCCAGACCTTGAAAACACAACATTGAAATTCAAGCATTTTCAAGGATTTCAAGCACCCATACAAACCCTGTATATGTCAAGAAAGTCACAGATTGTGGTAAAGTTCATAAAGAAACATCTAGTTAGGTATTAAACAACTCAACAACTCTGCATCCAAAACACATTTTACTTCAATTGCCGAGTCAGGTGAAATAGTATAAAAGAGGTGAAACTCGGTACTGTCTGGTCGTGCTGAAGCTGCAGGGACATCATCAGACTCTAAAGAGACTGTGGAGACTGATAGTTACAATGTCACATCCATGATGTTTGGGTGTGCTGTCTTTGTATTCACATCATATTTAGTCTAAGAGTTTGATAGTTTTACAACAAACGCTACTCTCTTGACTTGGGGAAATTGGGGGGAGACCTGGAAGGGGCAGGACCTCAGCTCTGTATCGACCCTCTGCTAAGTCCCTCCCAAAAACAGTTACCATCCAATCTTATAGCCCTTTTTCCACCAACATTCCCAGGACCGTAGCATGACCTACTGGGGGTGGGGTGGGGTGGGGGGGCTTCTACTGTGCATGTGCCATTTATGAGTAGTGTCTATATGGTGAGGGGAGTTAAATCTGAACTAGACTAAAGTTTAATAATAATAAAGAGGCAACTGTCTATTCAAGCAGCATTTGGGTCTGCATAAAAAACAAACAGGCAGCCACAGAAGGTACGGAATGTATAGTCGGAACTATTTTACTGCATGGCATTTGTTGTCATTGATATAGGCCTATGTTTAAAAATGGCAGTTGTCAAACACAGGCCTATATCTAACTGGTGTGTGTAGTTAAATTTGACAGCATTTATTGGCTGTTGGACGTGTCAGCATCTTGTCAATCCTTACAGTGTTTTGTTTGACAGATGGTTAAGTATTCTATATGTACGCACACATTTTCCTGTCTGAACTACTGGAAGGCCTACTACAAAGTAGAAAAAACGTATGCTATTACTACATCTAAGCCTCAGGGTAAGTTATTTGTTTTTCTTGTATGTTAATAAACAAAATGTTTCCAAAATGAGTGAATTTGCCAGCAGATGTATCTAGGTAAGATGAAAGTGTATATTGTGTTGTGAAATATGGAAGTAATGCATAGTATA
>JAPQRP010000009.1:32720100-32730895 GCA_037367295.1 Apogon hyalosoma | reverse complement strand
GTTTTACACTTCAGGATTTTAATTGAAGGCACACACTTCTGTTAGTCAAAGGATTGACTAATGTCCTGCCTCAAAAGTTCCACTTCAGCTGTGATGATGCACTGAATACATTGAAATATACACTGAATAATGTACGCTGACTGAAATGTTTCAAATTTCAACTGTTCAGCTCCAAACAAGCTTAAAGAATCCTCACTTACAGCATTAACCCCTTGTGTTTGGCATGATAGACTCAAACCTGATGTTAATGTGAAATGGTTGTATCGATGGTAGGGGGTTAACATATAATTATTTTTTTCCTGTTTTATGTATGCAAGTAAAAGACCAATGGATCTTGTCATCCATGGTGACAGATCTCATATTAACCCTTACACTTCCATGCAAAAAAGACTTTTATTTCGTAAAATTCAAATTAGCGTTGTTCATTGAAGCATAAAAACTGACCCAGGACACTGGTGTCAATCAAGGGAGAATTACATGGTCAATAAATGCATATGAGTAGATTTTCAAAATGTCTTCACATTTTGGTTTTATGTTGTTTTTTCTGAGAGTCTAGTTTTTTCTGATACACCCTGTATATATGTGTGTGTGTGCGTGTGTGTGTGTGTGTGTACCTTCACAGTAGCATCTCTCTCCTTTACAACAGCCACATGTGCCATGGTGCACTTGGTTGTGGTTATCGATGGTGTTGCTGCCGTGGTTACAGAGGTCAGTGGAGCATTGGAGTCATTGGTGGGGGTCGTCAGGTATGAAATACCAGGCCAGGTCCTGACACACAGACCAGTAGTGGTTATGGTCAAGGACCTAGAAATAAACTTGACCTTGACTCAAGGTCAAGTTTATTTCTATAGCACATTTACAACAATGCAAAGTGCTGTACAGGTAAAAATAAAAGATACAGTAAAACTAATAAAAATGTATGGCTATAGAAGATAAGCTATACTAAAACCAATAAAATAGATCCATAGTAACAGGATAAATAGTATCTAAAAACACAACCAGAAGATAAAAGAAAGAAAAGTCACACACTTTATTAAAAGCCAGTTCACATAGGTGCATCTTTAAAAGAGCACCTAAAAGTTATGAATAATGTACTGTACAATATGTGATTGCAGAGCATGAACAGCAAAGAAAAATATCATGGTCAATATCATGTGATAATTTTTTATCTGTAAAATGAATTGTTAGGTCGTAGAATTTATACATCTGTAAGACTGTTTGCCCATTTTGGTTTATTTTGTGATCATCCTTTTGATGTGATATATTTTGTTTCTTATGTGCCCAAATTCTTCCTATGCTGTGTATTGTATTGTTCTGTCTAATGTATTCCTAATGGAATGTGTTAATAAAAGCATTTTCAAAAAGTTGTATGATGAGTTGGAGGTTACCTGATGTCTGTGTGGGGTCTCTGTTCTATCATGGCTTCTGTCTTCATGGTAACCAAACTGTTATCAGTGTGCTGTTGTGATGCCGCTTGTATTTCTACAAAACACAACACAAAATGACGAAAAGCACTCAACAGAAGAATCTAGATTTTAGCAAAAGTGTAATATTACCTTCAGGTGTCATGTGGTCCAGTTGATCGAGGAACTTCTCTGCCATAGATGCCAGTGATGTTATAAACTCATCCCCTCTTCGCCTCACACAATCCTGAACACAAAGACCAGTGTTCCAGTGAAGTACAGGTACCCGACCAAAAAATGGTTCAAGTTCAAGTCACCAACTGAAATGCCACTCAAGTTAAAGTCTTTAAAGCAGCGTATGACTTTCATCACTAATGTTTCTTCAAATTTGTAAAATCCGAGTGACAGTCTAATTATCACTAATTCATTCGTCTTTTTGTGCTTACACACATAAATCACTTCCCTCACAGTGAACAACTTTGAAGATGGCTCCATCACAAGCAGTCAAGCAGTTTGTTTACATACCAAACCAACACACTGTGGGAATGGGAGTTCCACGCAGACATCAGTTTCATGACATTTTTGGAATATGTCATTGTGTAGGCTTATTATACACACCTCACAAACATACAGGGTTTGGCCAGGCCCTCACTGCTCACTCATTTTTTACAGTACATGTATGATGAGCCTACACAATGACATTCTGAAAATGCCATGAAACTGATGTCTAAGTATTGTTTTTCATGATCACACACCCCGTATGATAAGATGACAATTGATTCCTTCCATTTCTTCTGCCCTGGTAGTGGACACGGTTTCATTGCTTGTTGTCTCTGTGTTTGTTGCTGCTGCAGCTGCGTGGAATTCTGATTCCCACAATGCACTTTGCAACAAAATTTCCAAAAAGGCCAGAGTGACATAGCGGTTTGGTATGTAAACAAACGGACTGCTTGTGATGGAGTCATTGAAGTTGTTCACTGTGAGGGAAATGATTTAGGTGTGTAAGCACGGAAAGACTAATGAATTAGAGATAATTCGGCTGTCACTTGGGTTTTACAAATTCGCAAAAAAATCTGTGATGATTGTCATCCACTGTTTTAAGTATGTAGTATTTACTGTACTTAAGTATTTCAAGTAATCTACAATTAAATGTACTTAAGTAATGAAAGCAAAAGTACAAGTAAATGTTAATAACAACAAAAGCAGTCAGAATTTGGAATATTCCACTGCTGTTCACATCAACAGATCACCGACACGTTGAGTGTGGACCATCATTTGCATTTGTTCATTATGCGATTAGGCCCAGTGACAAATCAGCTTCCTGACTTTGTTGCAGTCACCAGTAATCTCAGTGGTGAAAACATTTGCTTCAATTTATTTTTTGTAACGAGTAATGATACTGTGCATTAAAAATGTATTGGAGCAGAAGTATGCAATTGAGTTAGGAAATGTAGCAAAGTAAACATGAAAGTAAACAGAATAAAAAATACTCAGTAAAGTACAAATTCTCCTAAAACATACTTGAGAACAGTAGTGAAGTATTATTGCTTTGTTATAATACAACACTGACAAAGACAGGCTTAGGACAGACAGACAGGGACTGATGGAAACAGGCGACACCCTGACTCCGCCCCCTCCGTACCTGTAGGGCCTGGTGTGAGCAGCAGATGGCGCTGTGCAGCTGCTGCTGTCGGAGCTCCTCTCTGCTGCTGAGAGACTGAAGATCCTCCAGAGACAGAGACAGGCGCAGTTTGTTCACTATCAGACACTGAGACAAAGACAGAGACAAACACTGAAGGTTTGGGTATGATGTCACTGATGATGTCACTCCTCCTTATTTGGACAGAGTGGAAAAACAGAGTAAAAGTGTTTCATTTACTGGGGAAGACTACTGCCTATCCTGTCGTCAGAACCTAGGGAAACCAGATGCCAACAAACCAAAAGGGGCCTGTAGATGTAGACCACAGGCATCAAACATACAACCCACAAGCCAAAACCAGCCCGCCAAGGGGTCCAATCAGGCCCATGGGATGAATTTATGAAATCCAAAAATTACTTTGAAGATACTGACAACCAGTGGTGTCAAAATCATTCCATTTCATGTTCCACATACAGACCAATATGGGGGTCAGACCAGTAAAATAATAACTATAATAAGCTATAAATAATGACAACACCAAATTTTCTCTTTATTTTAGTGTTAAAAAGTACAATTACATGACAAATATTTACATTTACAAATTACCCTTTCACAAAAAATTTGAATAATCTGAACAAATATGAACAACCTGAAATGTCTTAAGAGAAGTAAGTGGAATTTTACCAAAATTCTGCCTGTTACTAGATGTTTTGTGTATTTGTAGATCCATTGTGATCTGTAAGTTATAATGTACATGTGTAAATGATAAGCTGAGGCATAATATCATTAAAATTGCATTTATTTTCCTTAAGGAAACTTTGTAGATGTAAAAATTTTCATAATGTAATTTTACTTTTTTCACTGTTATTTTACTGGTCTGACATACTTCAGATCAATCATATTGGGCTGAATGTGGCCCCTGAGCTAAAATGAGTTGGATACTCCAGTGCTGAGAGATCAATGATAGTACAATAACTTTCACAACAATAAATCAAAATGGACAACATAAGCTCTAAATTTACAAAATGATTGCAAAACAAACAAAATAATAATAAAAAAAGTAAAATAATAACAAAATTAACCAAAAGAAGACAATGATCAAAAATGGAACCAAAAAACTTCATTAAATCAACACAGTATCGTGTTGGTTTCAGCTTTAATGTCTAAATACAACAGTCTAATCCTGTCCTGTTTGTGTCCCATCTGTAATATCTCATTTTTTGCAACTTCCCCTCTGTTGTAAGTATGTATATAGTCTGTATATATTTTTTTTTTTTTACCTTTTTATTATCATTATTATTTTTTGTTTTATATTGTTTGCTTTTGCACTATCTTTTTTTTTTTTTTTGCACTATCCTTACAAATGTACAAATGTACTTTTTTTCTAGCACTTTACTCTATTGCTGTCTTGATTGTTGAATTTCCCCGTTGTGGGATCAAGCGAATCGAATCAAATCGAATCAACTCTAATCTAATCTAATCTAATCTAATCTAATCTAATCTAATCTAATCTAAATACAAATACAGTCCTTAATCTACTTGGACCAATCCATTCCCTGCACAATTAAAATGTTGAACTTGTCTTAATCCTTAAAGACCCACAACTATTTTTGTCACAATTTAAAATGATTTATTTTGTTATTTATCACAATTTATCATATTATCCTTTGCATTTTGCATTTTTCAGTGAAAATCATGTATTTTCCTGTATTTAATTAACTGATTATATAAATGTTCATAAAGTTCAAAGTTAATTCAAAGGTTATTGGATCAAATCAGGAAAAAAAGGAAAAAGTGACTTTTTGCAGTAAAATATATCATTAACTGAACATAAACCCAGTGTGTCCATCCACTGTCATTGATCCAACTCCATGGGTTTTACTGGTGAATCAATGTTGGAGAAGATGACGGTGTTTCCACGTTTACTACAGAAGCCTCTGAACGTCCAAATGGGTCATATCTGATGACCATGAAAAGATGACAAACTGTATTTTTCACCAGTTATTTACATGTATTGATAAGATTAGTGGATGAACAGGTATTAAACAGTTTACATCAGTAGATGCTTTTGGTGGCTGTTTGGGTCTCTATGGGTTAATGTATAGCATGTGGGACAAAACAATCATAATGTGCAGTCCGTCATGAAATGGGACTGGTTTAGAAAGACCAGGACGGCTACCCATCACCTCCCTCAGAGGATACATGAGGCTCTTCACTACATAAAGCAACACAGGTGCTGTTTCAGACTGAAGCTGTTGAGTAAATGCTGCTCAATCTGAGGGCAAAAACCTGTTATGTGATGGAAGGTGATCTGCCCCTTCACAGATGAAACCATCACAGTAGGTCTAGTCCAATGAAGCACTGACCAGCAGCTTATCTGTTTTTTACCTTTGGCTTTGATGAGGCAATGAGGATAAACATACAGGTGCATACCTTCTCCCTCTCACTGCCCGCCATTGTCTCCTCCAGCTTCTGCATGATCCCGCCCACCTCCTCTTTAAGTTCTGCCTCCTGCTGTTTCTCATGGTTGCTAATTAAAATTGCTGGTAATGAATGAAGCAGCTCCTCGAAAACAGAGAGCTGGTTCAACAACTCTGATGGACAGACAGACAGTGAGAATATGACTTCAATTTAGAGATAATACTTGGTTTAGATTAGTTCAAAGTTAACCTTCTTTGCTGGTGTTCAGAAACCTCCTGGCCTGTTCCTGGTATCCCAGCAGCCTTTGCTGTGTGCTCTCAGCCCATTGCTCTAAAGTGTTGGGAACCAGGAAGAACTTGGTGATACAACGCTCAGTCCTGTAGAAGTCCTGTGAGTGAAAGACCAACAGCTTAACATAACTGAGCTTCTACTTTCTCTTCATAAAGAATACGTAGTTTAAGTGGTCGAGGCTCTGAGGACACTTAAAGATGTTCTGTAGCCACTACGACCCTTGGTGAGGCCCAGAGGTTGTTTTTACTTAAACATGTATTTTCAATCATTTAAAGTTTGTCGATAAATCACTGTCCATGTTCGCTAATCCAGACAAAAATTTTTCTAGCAAGAAATCAATTTTGATTTTTTTTTTTTTTTTTATTATACATTAAGTTAAAATTCAGAGCTGTTTAATTCAGCTAATGACATTAAGTGATGCTGCCATTCTCTCCACACTGAATAAAATCATCATCAGGGTTCCTACAGGTTTCTACAAGTTAAATGTAAGACTTTTGAAGACCTTTTTAAGACTACTTAGAGCAGAATTGAATGCCCATTTCAAAAAACATTCTCAAAGTCAGCTTTCTCGGACGACACATGCATGACTCACGGCTGCACGTGAGTTGGGCTGAATGCTCAGTGATCATTTCTCACTGGGGGCTGCAAAGTTAGCAATAATTATTAATAATTCTTAATTTCAATATAAATTGTCAGGTTAGATTGGGTGGAACTGAGCAGACTAACCTTTTTTTCTTTGCAGGTTGGACATTTCCCAGACACATTTAAACACAACACAGCGGACAAGTTTATGGCAACATAACTTAAGACCTACCATATCAAATTTAATACCTTTTAAAGACTTTTTTAAGGTATTACATGTAAATTTGTAAATTTAAGACTTTTTAAGACCCTGTGGAACCCTGTCATCCCATGTCCAGTAATTATGGACATTATTATTGTCCTACCTAGTTTCATTCCTTGTGTCATTGTGTTGCAAAGTCCGAGGAGATTTTTCAGATGCATCAGCAACTACCTTCACTTGCACAGTAGTATTCAAGTTTTTTCCCCAATTAAGTAAAAGGCAATATGCTGAATAAGCTGATTACATGGGCAGTGAAAATGAATGTCCTTCTACTATTCCTGTTCACATGCAGCTGTGCATACCCCATTATAAATACTGCTTTTTCATTGTTTTACACTGGTGATAGATGTACTGTGTGAACTAAGCCTCCTATCATTACGAACATCTTCTGGATAGAAGTACGCTTTACAGTATCTAGTCATATCTATGCTGATAATCTGTTAATCTCCTCTGTCCTATTGTTTAACATTTGTTGTGGTTCTCCTTCTGAACAGAAATTTGGACTTCTCTTTGGAACATCCATCTCTACTCAGGGGGATCTTCATTTATACTACAGCTGACCATAAACAGGGTCTGTGTGTCACACAGACTCAGTTTACAGAGTTCACTGTAAACATGTCCAAAGAATCCACAAAAAATCAACTTGAATAATAACAACTTATCCCATATTTGGAGCCCCCCTCCAAAAAAAACCCAATAATAATAATAATATTAATAATAATAACAACAATAATAATAAAAACCAAAAGAAACCTATGAAAATAAGACATCATAAACAGCAGAAACTAAATATCCCTGTCTTACCTCAGCAACCAACAGTAGGCCATCATAGGCCTTCCAGAGCACAGAGTTCACTATGGAGCTAAAGGAGCTGGAACATACAAGTGACAGGTGAGTATCTGCAGATCAACACCTGACTGCTCAGTTCACATCACACTCACTGTGTTTTCTGTTCCGCCACTGGTCTGTGTCCAAATATCTGCACCTTTCGGTCTGTTCTGCTGGATCTGCCACCCCTCCTCATGCACACGTTTAACACATTAATCAGCAGGGACTCTTTGTTTGTTGGCTTTTAATATTGGTAAAAGGTTGTAAGTGTATTTACCTCTGTCCACTAACACTTCTCCGATGTAGATACTGGATGCTGCTCCGACCTGCAGACACAGTTTGTATGAGCTGTGTTCTCTTAGTGTCATAACAGTTTTTTAACTCATAACTAAACTGTACAATAGTCATTTGATTTATTGTCCACTACCGTACATACCTATGTTTCAAAGACCAACTGGGAGACACAGAAACTTCTATTAGGTGTAAAATCTTATCAACAGGGCAATAACTTACAAAACAACCAGAACATTTACTTTTGGGTCCAAAAAAAGTGAATAAGTGATTAATAAGTGATTCAGAATAATCAGGCCATAGGTGCCTGCATTTACTAGCTGTCAGTAACCCTTTAAGACCCAAACATTCATCACTGACCAAAACCATCTACATATGTAAACTGTTTAATATCTGTAGATCCAATAATCCTATCAATATATGTAAATAATTGCTGTAAAATGCAGTTTGTCATATTTTCATGGTCATCAAATATGACCCATGCAGCGGCTCCATTGTCAAAGTGAAAACACTGTCATCTTCTACAACACTGATTCACCAGTAAAACCCATGGAGTTGGATCAATAATCAATAATTTTTTTTAAATATTTTTTTGCTGAAAAATTCCCCTTTCCTTCTGTTTTCTGTATTTTGACAGAACAACCTTTGAATTAAATATCGGAAAATACATGATTTACACTGAAAAAATGCAAAATACAGAGGATAATATTCTACTAAATGGTGACAAATCACTGAAGAAAGGTTAAATAGAGAGAAAAATGAATATGGGAACTGACACAAAAATAGCACTGGGTTAAGATATTCCCACATGGGCTTCATTTTCAAGCTGCAACTTCATTTCCTTCCATTTTGAAAACTGTTGGACTTTGCTTCAAAAACACAAGTGGAGATATAAACAGAACTCAAAGTTTTGCTAATGCTATGCATTTCATGTAGACAGCTTTAGTTAGAGTAGAAATACACACAGACAGACACTTTACCAGCAGATGTTCTTCCTCTCTGTTCTTTCTCTGCTGGATCATCCTGGCTCACACACAATCTGACAAACAAGGACAGACTCTTCGTCAACACCAGTACTCCTGCAGTAGTACATGCAGTACTACTTCTGTAATAGCTGTGATCTACCTGTTCAGGGACTTGACCACACCCACCACAGGGTCATCGTGGAAGTCCACACCTGTCCTGCTTGGCTGCAGTAAGGCAGGAGGCAGAGCAGGTCTCACCTGCTTCCTGGATTTAGAATGAGCTGACAGAGGGAGGTCTCCCTGGAGGGGGCGCTGTTCTGAACCCTAAACACCAAAAACACCTGGATACAGCAAACATAGATCAATGAAGACAGGTCAGAGCAGACAGACAGTTACCTACCAATGAGTAATCCAGGTACTGGCAGCGTTCCCTAAGCACCTCACTGACAGAAGACAGGAATGAACAGACCTGATCTGGAGATATCTGCACATGCACAAATGGAAAGACAGAATAACGAGTCACGTAACACAAACATTACAGTTGTTGACTGTCACATAGTCTGCTGTTTCTAAGGTATGTATCCACATTTCCTGTGCATGTATCCATATTCCTTGTGTGTATACCTGAGTGTGTACCTGTGTTTCATGTCTGTTGTCTGTCATCTTCCTTAATTCACACATCTTGCTGCTGATGATGGATTGCTGCTGGTTACTGCCTGCTGCCTGAAGTGGTCAAACTCATGTTAGTAGACTGACAGATATGCTGCTTTTCCACTGTAAACTCTATATCAGATTGAGTCACTTTGACCTGATGTGGATTTTTTTTAATGTGTCCACAGTGTGTGCAGGGGCTTCCAGATACTATTTCTATTATCACTTTCACCAAGGTTCCAAGTGGGCCAAAATAATACTAAACATAAAATCATGCAGACCACAGACTGATTGATCCAGAATCATCACTGTGTCAATAAGAGTATGAACCATGTTGCAACATAAGGCACAGACTCACAGACAGAAGTAGACTCTCTTTTGATCAGTTGACCACAGATTTGTCTAAACAACTATATTCCCACCTGAGGAAATCTGAAATAATCATTTCTGAAATAAAATAACAATAACCTTTAAGTTTCATTTTCCTTCGTTGTCACCTTACTCATAGCTATAGTCGCACTGAAGACAACACAATAGTTTACATCATTTACATTGATAGACAGACAGTCAGACAGACAGACAGACAGGTACCTCAGCCTTGATTTGAATCTGTGTGCTGCTGAGTATTTTCTGGATTTTCTCCACAAATGTGAACTCAGACTTCAGGAAGGAAAGCTTCTCTTCTAAACGACCTGATACCTCCTTCACCTGCAGGAGGAGGATGAGGAGCTTAAACCTGACATCACACCAGGCCTGAGAGACATAAAGATGATCCGGTTCACACCTGTTGTAAGCTCTTGGACTCAAATGTCTCCAGCTGAGTGTAGATGGACTCCTCTGTCACATTCAGCTGATGAGTTTCCTGCTTCAACCTTCTCTGAAACATCTTTAGTTCCTGAGGTGCAAAGTCACCTCCTTCACTGAACAGCCTGCAAACAGAAGGGAACACAACACTTACCAGAAGAAGATCATGCCATTCTGACCTGGACTTACTCCTCAAAGGTGCTGTGGGTGGTACCTGAAGGAGCTGAGAAGCTGTGTGGTTTTGTGTTTGACCTCTTCCAGTCTGAACTGCACTGCCTGTCTGAAAGCTGTCTGACAACATTGGGTGTCTTTGATATGATGATCAACACATTTCTCTAGGGTGGAGTGAAGAGTCTCCAAACTACAGACAGAGGGACAAAAAGAGTGAAGTGAGGCTGAGAAAGAGACACATGGGCACATACAATGGCTTGCAAAAGTATTCATACCCCTTGAACTTTTTCACATTTTGTCATGCTACGACCACAAAGATAAATATATTTTTTTGGAATTTTATATGAAAGATCAGCACAAAGTGTCATACAGTTGTGATGTAGAAAGAAAATGATACATGATTTTAATACTGTTTTACAAATAAAACACTGAAAAGTGCAGTGTGCAAAAGTATTCAGCCCCCTTTTCTCTGAGTGCAACCAGTTGC
>JAPQRP010000009.1:32689214-32700067 GCA_037367295.1 Apogon hyalosoma | reverse complement strand
ATTTGCATCAAGTATTTTGGAAAATCAAACAAAAACATCATTTGCATAATAATTTGGAACGCAGTGTATGTGTGTGTATGTATGTATGTATATATATATATATATATATATATATAATATTAAGTATAAGAAAATACGTGAATTTTGTTGAAATAATGAAAAATACAAGGGAAAATATTGCAACTAATGGTGATAAATCACTTAAGAAAGGTTAAATCAAGAGAAGAATTCATTTGGGACCTGCCACAAAAGGAGCACTGGGTCTCCATGGGTTAAAATAAAAAGAGGGCATGGCATTGCTGGATCCAAACATTGCAAATTCCTGGGGGAGGGTCATAGAGAGTGTGTGTACCATCAGACAGGTCTTTGAAGCCCCGTCTCCTCCTCAGCAGGTAGGTGACTGCCAGCAGGTGATAGACCAGTAGACTGAGGTTGGCCACGCCCCATGACACCGGGTTACCAATCAGATGGATCTGAGCCTGAAGCAGACATCATGTGGCAGATCATCTCAGAAAAAAACCCTTAACATCAGGTTTAAAGTGAGTCTGTATAAAATATATCTACAGACACACGGCCAATCACAGCACAGAGCATTTGTGAGAGAGTGTATGTTATATGCGCTTTGTCTTACGTTATTGGAAGAATGCAACCAATATGCAATGTTGGTTTCCAGGGTGATCCACTCTAAGGGGACAGAGCTGTACTTATGTTCAGAGTCTTCCTGTTTCACTGTCAGCATCTTCCACTGCCATGGCATGAGTGCATATAATCACATCATTAGCATTAACACTACACATGGAGAATCTCTGGTTGATGAGGTCGTGTGTTCACTGTCATACCTGAAGTTCAATAAACTTCGCCCAGAAAGATATTTTTCTATCCACATTAATATGAGTGGGAGAATGAAGCTCAGCCTCCCGTTCCTTCTGCTCTTGACCTGCACAAATAAGCAGTTTAACATGATCAGTCTACTTGTGTATCTTTCTGATTCCTATTTCTAATTTTCCTGAAATCAAAGCTTTGTTTCCTTAATTTCTCTGCTGCTAAACATCAGTTCCACTGTTGTGTTTCATACAGACACTTATTGTGACGAACATGACGCCAAGTTCAACCCACAGTTATATGTTAGTTCATTGTTCAGTTGTTAGTAAGTTGGATCCACATGTGTTGAAGACTGCAGTGCACTTATAGTTTGCAGATATCATTGCACTGGTTTGTTATTTATATATATGAATTTTTATATATACTTTTATACTGTTGTTATTGTTGTTTCTATATAGATAATTTTTATATATCCTTTTGCTTTTATACTTTTGTGGTTGTTGTTTCAGCTGGTTCTGGAATAAAGGACAAGTTTGTCATTTTCAGACATGTCTGTTTCACATTTTTACTATTTTTTTCGCCTATTCAAATAATCACTAAATCGAATCAAAGAAAATAATTGACAGATTACTGGATTACAAAAATAACCGATACCTGCAGCTCTGTAACATTATGTCTCTTCTCAAACTATGGTGACTTTTTACTTTTAAAATTTTTCCTTGTTTTGAAATATTAATTCTTCCTTCTCATAAAATAAATGACTCTTTCCTTGAAAATACTGTGGCTTTATTCAGATTATACTTATTCATTCATTTTTTGAACCCACTTTATCCTCACTAGGGTCATGGGGGTTGCTTGGAGCCTATCCCAGCTACACATGGGCGAATGTACAAGGGCAAAGGTGGGGTTCACCCTGGACATTTTACCAGTTCATCGCAGGTCTGACATGTAGAGACAAACAATCACTCTCACATTCACACCTATGGGCAATTTAGATTAACCAATTAACCTATCAGTGCATGTCTTTAGATGGTGGGAGGAAGCCGGAGTACCCAGAGAGAACCCACGCAGACACAGGGAGAACATGTAAACTCCACACAGAAAGGTCCCACCCCCATCGACTGATGTTGGAATCGAACCGAATTGAACCCAGGACCTTCTTGCTGTGAGGCACGAGTGCTATCCACTGCACCACCGTGTTGCCCATTATATATTATATTATATTATATTATATATTATATTATATATTAACAACAATACATCAATTTTTTTTACTGTAATAGTGTATACGTAATAATTACAACAATAACACAGTGCTTTTCAAGGCACTCCAAATGCTTTACGTTGGATCTATTATTCATTCACTCCACAGACACACACGGGGGGACATTACACCTGTAGCCCTGGGGCAGGCAGATGGAAAGGTGGCAGCCAATCAGCACTAAATGGCCCCTCCAACTACCACCAAACATTCATACGCATTCATACACCAGTGTGAGTAGCACTGAAGGCAAGCTGGGTGAAATGTCTTGCCCAAGGACACAGCGGCACATGACAAGCAGGATTTGAATAATTATTTTACAACCTGCTCTACCTCCTGAACCACAGCTGCCCCCAATACTAGATAATACTTCATCACAGTAAGCGTCAGAGGTCATACTGGTTCCGTATCTGTGCTCCTCCACTGTCCAGCTCAGACTGCTGCTGTGAGCCTTAAACAGCTTCTCTGCTACGACCTCCAACTGACGGAAACCCCAGTCTGGAAGAGAAGCACCACTCAGCTACACACACAGACATACACAAAACAAAAGTGTTGTTATGGCCTTGTATGGATGTTTGTCTCATGTTGGAGGAAATGGAGTTCTGCCATATGTGGTGACTTCCTGTCTGTACCTTCAGGATAGCTGAGGTGTTGACATGGACCAGTCGCACCTCAGACAAGATTGTCTTCCAAACGTCAGACTCTGCCTCCCTGTTGGAGATGTCCTGAGAGACAAACAAGCAAAATCAGGTCTGGCTTCTGTTTTAAGCAGACACAGAGGTCAGAGGTCACACAACACTTTGAACCCACTGCAGGCACCACAACCAGTTCAAGGCCCTGAGTTAACAGGTTATGTCCCACATTATTTCTGTTTGCTGAGGCCCTGCTTCTCTATTGGCCAGCTAACATTTGACTGAAAACTTTGATGAGCTATTGACTTAAACCAGATGTCCTAGTGTATCTTTGTATGTGACATTTATCAGGTAAAAGCGTGTCTTTTAACAGAGTTAATACTAGCTGCTATTGGAATTAAAGCGCAACAGAGGCGGTGACACTTCCAACACTTTCAGAGGAAGTTCAGTTGTGTAAAAAAATGTTCAAATGTCTTTAAGTAAAAGGGAAAAGTAAAGACTCTAATATAAACTCAAAGTAAAAACAAGGTCTTTTGGTTTGACACATCATTTTGGTCTTACTACAATTTTAGGGTTTCGCTGTCTCTTCTTGACTTGTTGAATTCAGACGATGAATTGAGTTTAATTAATTGCAGAGGTGGGTAACCCCAGCTCCACAGAGTAAAAGTCCTGCCATGTATTTGTTCCAACCACTCACTGAACCAGCCTATTTTGATGAGCACAACTCCTCATCCAGGTAGATGGATAATTAGTGGATCCACTTGTGTTAAGTGAACAGGTAGAACCAATACAAGGCAGGACTTTTACTCTATGGAGCTGGGACTACTCACCTCTGACTTAATGGGATCAAACTAAACAAAATGAACAAAATACATACTAACCCACAAAATCACAGACTGATTCTTTTTTTTTTTTTTTTTTTTTTTTAATAATTTTTATATATCTTGTTTCAGTTTTCACTTTCATCTTGTTTCGTCTTTTATGTTTGTATTTTTTTTTCCATTTACAATGTAATCGTCTTGTTTTATACCAAAATTTTGTTTTGTTTTATCTTTTACATTATTAACAGTATGCAATAATGCAAAAAAATTCTCTAAAATGCATTAAGACAAAAGTAATGAGTTTATTCTGAAAACGTAAAGAGAAGAAATTTGAAATGTAGGGAGTAAAATAAAAATTTGTCAGAAAGATAAAATCTCACATCACATATACTTGAAAACTGAAGTAAAGTAATGAAGTAAGTCATTTGCTAATAAGTTGTTGCACCCCTAATGACAAATTTCATCATGACAATGTGAGATGCCATAATAGGGTAACTGTTACAAAGTTCCTATTTCTGTAGCTAATATTACAATAAAAGTGAAGGATAAAATGGTTTATAGCTATTGTTGAAGCTCTATGATCCAGTGTGTAAGAGTATCAAAATGCAGAGTATAATATTCATAATATTGATTTAATTTGTGTATAATCACATGAACATAAGAAACTTTTTATTTTCATTCCCTTAGAATGAAACATTTATATCTACAGAGTGAACCGATCTAGACAGAGTTCACCAGGTTTCTAGAGCAGCTCAGAACAGACTTCCTCTTCTTTTACATTTTATTACAGGCAGCATCCAGCACAAAGGTGAATTAATGTTATTCAATATGTCTGAGTGTGGACTAGTGGTAATATCCCCATCGGTAAAAATCACAGATCAGACAAAACAAGCAATGACTCTGACAAGGGACTTCAAGGTTTTTAATGGCCATTGTAGCAGTGGGTAAAGTAAGGGGTATCCATTTGACTGCTAATAGATATTAGCCACTGCCATTTGCCATAACTAAATGCAAAAGGAGGTTCATCTGTTAAAGTGATTAGTTCGTCAAAGCTGTCACTCCAAAGTTGAATGGCCAATAGACAGTATGCGTCACCATGCCCTGCTCACTGCAGCCTTTCCAACAAACAGCCAACCGTAATGTGTAACAGTCTGTAAATGCAGGACTCCAAGTCGAATTGCAAACTGATCTAGTACCTCCACTAGTGGTATGAAAGTGATGTGTTTCATTTTCCAGAATAATTCTGATGACTCAGGTTCCCTCACCACTTTCCACAGGTTCTGCGGAGCCATGGAAACGTTAAAGTCGATGTAGCCTGACACCTCCTGGGCATGAGGGCTCATGGGAGCTGCAACATCATGACTGACACACAAAACATCACGTGATACTGTCCTTGAATGCACCACAAACAAACAGCGATGTCATTGAGGCCATGTGTTTACCTGTTGAGGAAGCGAGAGGTCATTCCATGAACCAGCTGGATGACATCACCGTGACGGACAGGTCGTGGAGGACTGCTGACCACCAGGTCCTGTCTGAGACACAAAGGGTTGAGGAGGTGGGGCTACATGGACTACATCTCCCAGCATGCACACAGGGACAGGTGACCCACCTGCCGGGATCTTTGATGATCCACCAGTTGTTGACATCTTTGAAAGGATAACAGGTGACCTGCTGCTGGTGAGAGCTGCCCCGCCCATTATCATACCTTAACACACACAAACACACACGCAAAAGGACACAGGTCAGTTCTATGTGACAGTTTTCTGATTGGCAGCTGTGTCACTGTGAGCTAGCAGCACCTGATTGGGTAGTTGGCTTTGTGTGAGTGAAGCCAGCAAGGCACTGGCTGGGAGGCAGAGTTTCTTAATGTCACCTGACTGCCGTAGGAGACTTCCAGAGGTTGACCCTGTGTGATCCTGGAGAGGCCACCCTAAACACACACACATAAACCAATCAGTTCTAGTAGGCTGCAGATTTTACTTAACTTTGCTCCTGTAGTTTTTGTTGGTTGTTTTCTGGGGTTTATAGACTACACTGTATGCAAATAGTGGATATCACTCTTTAGTTTGTGGCTGCAGCTGTTGTTTAAAAGCCTTGTGTTTGACATTTTAGCCTTCTCCACCTTGGTTTTTGAAGTCGAAAGTGACTGTAAATGGGGTGGGTGAGGGAGAAGAGCAAATGGTAAAACTCACGCTTAAAACTCACAGTATCCGACTGAAAACCACAGGGTGAAATGCAAGCCTGCATCCACATGTGCAATGGGTCATATAATGCAGAAGCAAGTGAGAATCTTTTTCAGTGTATGCTGCAATGAGTGAGGGCCATTTTAACAGTCTGGAATCCTGTACTAATAATACAGCCATGCTGAACATACTAATCAAACTGCTAACAAACATATGTGTTTAACAACATCATGCATTGTTGTGTTTGGCAGCTACAATACTAAATTCAGTTGGCACTAAGGATGTGAGAATGATAATGACAATGTTTCACTGCTTTATTAGCAAAACATTGTCAGGGTGTGTTATCTCATGATGTCTGTGGAGTAAATCTGTGGTTAGGCATTTGTGAAGATTAAGATGAAGGTTCAGATGAGGAGCTAATGCATTATTCTGAGGGGATGCCCTGACTAACAGACACATGAATTTGGGTTTATGAGTGTGTTACCTCCAGGCTGGCCTGGAAGGCAGAGCTCATCAGCTGGTCATGTGGTCCGCTGCGGTACAGGAGGCTCAGGTGGATATAAAACCAGAAGATGTAGAGGAGAACTGGAACTACCAACAGACACACAGTTCGACACACGCACTGCACACACACACTCAGCTATTATGTATATATATATATATATATATATATATATATATACATACACATATACATACATACATACATACACACACACACATACATATACACACACACACACACACACAGCCTGTACATTAGTCTTGTCAGCTTTTTAATCATTTTGTGAGTGCACTCAGTGTGAATCCTGGCTCACATGACTGACAGTTTGGTCTCCAATCAGATTCCAGGTGTGCACAGAGGCCACGCCCAAGAGAAGCAGGTATGAGAACATGCCCATGTACTTCACCCTGATCACATGCACACAAACATACGCACATTGGCTGTGTTCAGAACAGTATACATATAGGACCTTTTATACTACATACTGTGTATATTGTATACTTCATGCTACGTTTTATGATAGGTATGATTCAGATTCAGCATGCCATACATTAAAATAGGTACAAGTTTCAGATCACACACACAATGAGGAGCTTCCTACCCAACAGCTGCTGCACAGGAAGCTCCAGACAGGAACAGCCAGCAAAATCTGAACCATGAACTGAAGCAGACAAACAGGGGAGGAGTCTGTCACTGACATGTAATTATCTTCAAAATAATAAATTCACATTATAAAAATGTATGAAAATAGATTAAGTGTAAGTTGCCCTGCTCCAATCCCCACCCACAGTTCAATACTCTGGTTACAAAATCCTAACAGAATTTACTGATGTCAGCTGTTCTGAGGCTGATTAATAGAGGTTGGAAGGGTTCAAAATGGTTTCAAAGTAACAGGATAGCCATTTGGTACATGACGTCACATTACATCAAGTAGTAAATATATGAATTATGAAGACATGACATTAACATGAACAACGACCTAAGGAAAATTCAGGTAACATGCAGCTAAAACTAAAATACTACAAAGTGAAATAATTGATTAATTCATTCTTTAGGCCAGAAAAGCAGTCATGGTAGTCAGCATTTCATTCCTTTGCTGGTTTAGGATTTAACTAAGTATGAAATAATCAACTTTCTCATTTATATAAAAACAGTATCATAAAAGTTAAAAGAATTCCAAACATTAACCATTTAAAAAAAAAAAAAAAAGGTATAAAGAGATGATTTTAATACAGTATAAAATTGTAGAAGGAACCTGAGTTACTACCAGATGTTAACTGTGTTTTTTTTTTTTTTGTTTGTCTGTTGGTTTGTTTTGGACAATGATTTTTGTTCACTTCATTTAATTATTTATTTAGTTGTTTATTCATTTTGTGTTGCCTTCAACAATGTATGTATTTATTTTGTATACGCCAATATAGGTGGGTAGGGTTAGGGTATGTATGTGCATTTTTTTTTAAAAATGACAATTGTGGTTAACGGTTTACAAAAAGATCCCAGAGAACGAATTTTTCGTGCCGCTAAATGATAGACTATTGTGTATAGAGGGGGTGGGAGAAAATAAGTTTACACTTCCTCCTACTCCTTTTCCAATACGCAGATGAATTTATTATATGTTGTTTTCATGTATATGTATACATTTCCATGTTTTATTGAAATCTTTTTAATTTATAGGCACTAAGGTAGGATTATTTTCTTTGTTTTGTTGCATATTCGACATAGACTGAACTGAACTGAAAAAGAAAAGTTTGATTGAAGAGCTTTTCATTCAAATCTTTTCAGTCTTCTGATTTGATGCTGTTGGGCAGCACGGTGGTGCTGTTGTTAGGAGTTTTGCCTCACAGCAAAAAGTGGAGATTCTATGGTCTCCCAGTGCCTGCGTGGGTTCTCTCCAGATACTTTGGCTTCTTCCCATCGTCCAAAGACAAGCACCTTAACTGGTCAGTCTAAATTACCCGTAAGTGTTAATGTGAGACTAAATGGTTGTTTGTCTGTTTATGTCAGCCCTGTGATGAACTGGCAATATGTCCAGGGTGTACCTTGCCTTTGCCCGTTGATAGAAGGGATAAGCTTTGTCCCCCTGTGACCCTCTAAAATTATTTGATACTTTTATGAACCCAAAACCCCAAAGTTTAACCCGAAGTTTAACACTGTGCTTTCCCTCAGGCAAAATCTGCAGAAGGTGGCAACTTATACAAAACAGCCATAAAGTGAGAATGGCCACTGCATTAGGTATTCATGCTTTGGATGAATAAAACTGTCTAAATATCAGAATTTAATGATCAGAGGTCTCACCTGTGTGGAGCATTATGGAAACGCAGATAGGAGAAGAAGGCCAATAACATGAAGAAAATGAGAACAGACTCCAGCAACATGAAGCGCGATTGGACAATCAGAGAATTCTCTGAAAAACAACAAAGGTACTCAGTATAATAGTATAACAGTGTCAACATGTGACATTAGCTGGTGATGTCAGTGCGAAAGTGCTCACCCAGTAGCAGTAGCAGTGCAGCTCCCAGTGCTGACAGATGAGAGAACTTCAGCTCCAGAGTGAGAAGATAAATGAGAGGAACACACAAAGCACCACACAGAGCTGGCAGCAACCTCAAACTCCACACACTGACACTGCCAGGGTACTCTGTATAACAGAACAAACACACCCACATTATAGAGAGCTTCTGTACAACAAACTAAAACACACCTACATCCACACTGCAGAGGCACTCTAACTATAAAACAAGGTCAAAGGTGCAAGTCTTCCTACCTGCTCCAATTCTGTTCCACACAATGTTCCCATCAAAACCTCCCAGGTAGGCTGCAACACACATAAGTCAATGCAGAAGCAAGGAAGACTGATTATGACTATGTCTGAGTAACTGGCTTCCACAGTGATGAATGTGTGGTGTCCATATTAACAGACCTCCAAAAGCCAGTATCATGTGACCAAGGGGTGGGCCGCTATCATCAATGAAGAACACTCTCTTCATGTAGAGAGACACAAACTGTCCATAATATACCTCATCAAACCTACACACATACAGAGTAAATCACATGTCAGATGTCTGAGTGTCCATGAACACACCTGCACAGAGACAGTGAATATAAGTAATAGAGTAAGAGGTGTGTGAGTAAGTAAGGTGCAGAAAACAATCCCACTCACACCACAGCATTGGGATAGCTGAGGTGGCTCAGTCGGGTCCAGAAAGCCAACAGGGAGACCAGCAGGAGGATGATGTCCACCTGGGCTGTCACCACCAGGGGGAGCTGCAGCATGACCTCTCCCTGACACAAACACACAGCATCTTTTCATTGAGACAAATTTTAATAACTGGTAACTATAATACTCACATTATACATACAACATACTATATGTTTAAAATATAATCAATCTTTACCTTTTGAGTATAAAAATCATACTGGTGTCTTCATTCCAGTAAACAGAAAATAGTGTAAAAGTGTAAATGTAAAATTCCTTAAAGTAAAATACATTTAAAGAGTAAAGGTAATTCAAGTTTGTGCATCCAGCTTGGGTGAAGTTAAGGTGTCAGTAGATTAAATTTTATTATCTTTTCAAGGTCTCTCTCGAAATTTTGAATTAATTGAAGACTAAGCTTTGGACAAATAATTTTCAATTCAATCAGGGCAGGCAAATTAACGTGTAAGTACGCAAAGGTAGGTTTAATGTAAGCATATAAATTAATCCTATCTTTTCAAAATGTGTGCAAGTAGAAGGTACAATGTAAACACAGCATTAGGGTCAGTGGTGGGTTTAAAGATTTGTAATTTATTAAGCATTTCCAGAAATACTGAGTGCACCACAGAAAACCATGACCCATTTTGACGAAAACAAATTGAAAATATGCGAGAAGAAAGAATAAAATATTAACAGAGATTACATTTAGTTGGGATTGAATGCAAGACTTTCTAGTGACTTGAATACTCCCCAAAATTCCTCCAGACTCCCTGGACTATTGACAGTAACTGTACCTATATCTGAGCCCTTCACTATACTACACAAAAAGCATTAAAACAATGGCACAACCTAACACGGTAAACTATGGAAACGTGAGATGTTGGAGGGTTGTGTTAGCTAGTTAAGAGACAGAGAGCTAACAGCACTGACCAAACTAGCTGTATTAGCATTTGCCACAACCAATGGCTCGCAGAACCAAAAAGTTCACGACAACTCACGTCGGTGTGTCGCTCCGCTAATGTCACACCATCCCGTAAGTACAGCTGCAGCAGTCGCACCTCCTCTGGACTCCTCCGGTTTGTTTGTGTGTTTATTTGGAGCAGTAGTAGATCGATGTTCCTGGGATGATTAGTGATGCCTGACGAGCCCCTCAGGGATCAGCTGCCTAGCCTGTTACTATGGAAACGCAATCTCTAAAGCGCAGGTGCTGCTTCTTCTTCTTCTTCTTCTTCTTCTTCTTTTTCTTCTTCTTCTTCTTCGTATTTTACGGCGGTTGGCATCCAGCTTAATGGTGCATTACCGCCATCTTTTGCTCCGGAGTGTGGGTCAGACAATAGATAATTAATGAATTCGTGCGCACGAAATAATAAAACGTGCGCACGAATTCATAATTCATAAATGTGCGTTTTATTATTTCTTGCGCACGTTTTATT
>JAPQRP010000009.1:32651512-32683696 GCA_037367295.1 Apogon hyalosoma | reverse complement strand
GAATAGCAAAGCGTGTCAGTTTCACTTTCACTCCGAAAATCACCTCCATCTTACCAACTATTCACCCCCCACCCCCAACTGTGCGCTTCATGTGTACCTCACAGTTTTACTCTGCAGGCGTGCCTGGGTGTTAATACAGTCTGTTAATCGTTGTTTACATTTTAAAGAATGATTTTCCAAGCAATTTTTATGTCACTACTTATAAAATATAGACTCACATCTTTTCCCAAAAGTCTGTTCTCCCCAGCATAAAAACTACTACATCTAGAACTCGTGGTTCTCCACAGGTTACATACTATTATATTTGGTTGTATTAAAGTGTCTTATATAATGCTTCTCATATGTACTTTTAAATTGCCCCATCCATCCATCCATCGATCCATCCATCCATCCATTTTTTGAACAGTTACACACTTCAGGGTTAATGCATTGACCTCATGTGAACCATAAGAAAAAGTTCCATGAAGTTTCTCTCAGACTTGTTTAAAAGGTTGAAAGCAAAGTAGCAACAGCTCAAACAAAATAAAGTCAGGGAGTTCTTCCCACTGCAGAGACACTTTGCATGTGAGTAGCTTTTAATGCTCTCTGAGCACATGGTGGGCTCATTCAGTCCTTCACCACTGGAAACCTCACATCAGCTCAGACATGTTTGGACTTTTCCATCGGCTTCTTTTTCCAGTTTGTTTTCTGTCTCGATTCTTGGTGTTTGTTCTGTTGTTCTAACGTTATTCTCTGTTTTGATGTGAAAAGCTTTGGTTTAATTTTCTGAAAAAGAGGCTACAGTTGTATTTCTGTCATCTAAATTGAATCTCACTAGGATATTAAACCTTCTGTTATCCTGTTATATCCTGTTATACTGTGCTGATTGTTATTCAACCTCTGTTTCAGGCTCTGGATGAAAGCTCACGGTGAAGCAGACTCCTCCTCATCACACTCACATCAGGACAGATCTTTAACATCTGTGAGACCTCAAACTGGACCTGATGTGGACAGTGTCTTAAAACAAAAACCCTGAACATTGGCAAGACAACTAAAGACTCACAGCAGGGATCGTGTCCTGGTTCAGTGCAGCTGGAGGGACGTCTACCTGAACGTCCACAGGTGTCCAAACTGCAGACGGTGGAGTTTACATCTGTTTCGCTTTGTAACAGTGTTTCTGCACAAGACTGTTAAATGCGATGACATTTCCCTGCACGTTTGGAGGAATACTCGATCAGAGTTTCACCATGTGAACCTGTTTTCCATTTGTGGGACCCATTAAACTTTATAAGGTTTGGAAGTAAACACCTTTAACACCTGCTGTTACCAACATTTGAGGATTTACAGCTAGATTAGTGTCCGATCTTTGGATCTGTGTTTGTCCACAAAGGCTGTCATGTTAAAGCTATCCGGGTGATATCGTGCTGTTGTGCTCAGTCATGTGAAACAGAGGTTTTTGTACGACGCTTTAACCAGCCTGTATCACTGTGGTACACTTTTGGCGGCGGCACCAAACTCATCATCCAAAGTAAGTCTGTTTTTCCTTTATGTTGGCTTCTTAAGTTCAGAAAACGTGTGTTAAGTTGTTTTCCTATAGGTGCTGGAAATAAAACAAAAGAAACATTTACATAAACTTAGATTAGTTTTCAACAAGATGAATTTACTAATAACTGTAGAATAGTTTTTCATTACAAGTATTACAAGTAATAATGAGCAAAATTATTTATCACAGCATCACTAAATGTACATATATGGTCCCGACAAACACACATAAAACCTCATCTGTTGTATGAAGTGTCAAAATAGATCAGTATTTATGTTTCATGACATGGGTTTTTCCATGTTACTTGATAAATTTCTCTAATTATTGCAATACTAGAGGTAAAACAAATCAACTAAAGGAGTAACATAAACTATGAGATATTGATTTCCTGCTTTTTTTCAGAAAGTACAATGACCATTAGACATATTACATAGATTTTTCTAATATTTACAAATGAACTTGAAGATAAAAAAAGTAAATGTGGATCTGAAATGCAATTTACCCCAGTGAGGATACAGCAGGTTCAGATGATGACTGACTGAAATGCAGTTTATAGTGGTACGGAGAGAAGTTAATCTTAAACATTGTTGAAACCTTGACTGGTCATTCTCTTCATGGAATTTAGGACTAATGGTAGGATTAGGGTTAGATTTGAGCTGCATTTAAACCAATGCAGTTTAGTATGTGTTTCATACATACAGGACTTTATAATGGCTCACAACTGACCTGGTAGTTTTAATAGGTTGAAAATGTCATTATTTTGTGAATTTTGCTCAAAATATTACAACTTTATTCTATAATTGACTAATCTGTTATTCTCTACATTATTATTATTATTATTATTATTATTATTATTTTGCTTTATTCTCACAGTATTAGGATTTCTTAAAAACTAAAATATTATCATGCACCCATCCAACACAAAAACAAGTGTCATATTAATCCTGTTCATAGAAACTGCAGTAACACAGCTCTAATATCATATTGTGATTTCGATTTTTGCATTATTTTTGTGATTAAGGTTTCTGTATAATTAGCCTCACAGCATAATTGCCTAAGTCAACATTTTGGCCAAATTGTGATATCTGCATAAAATGAGTCAGTGGTGTTAAGTAACACAGATATCGTAATTTGGCAATTAAACTATGAAGCTAACGATATTTATGTTATAATAATTTAATATAAATGTATACTTGCTGGGCTGTACTATTAAATGAATATCTCACAATATCAATTTGTATAACTGTAGAGCTGCAAAAGGCTCCAGTTTACAGGCCCACATTTGAAAGGACTTAGGGTAATCTGATGGCAGAGACACAAAAATAGTGTAAACACAACCTCCGCTGTCTGGTGACATTTTGGATTGAGTTACACTGAGGAGAGAGAGGTTTCATGTAAAACGTGCAAAATGAAAGGAACAAGATTTAAGTTGTATTTTTTTAAAAGTTGTGTCTGTTAAGTTTATATATTTGATTGCCACTTCTGAGTAAATTCTGGGTACAAGACCAACAAGCTGACTCAAATTGAAATTCTGCAGTATTGTCCACAGTCAGAATCAGAATATTGTATTAATCCCAGGGAGAAATTATTGGGTGTTACAGTCACTCCATTCAAGAAGAATAAAAATTAGCAGCTAGGAAATTATCAATACAATAGAAAAAGAATATACGAATAAAGCTATATACAAACACACACACACACACACACTCACATATACATATATATATATATATATATAAAAACCCTCTATTAAGACGCAAAATTAGAACAGAAGTTTGTACAATATATGCCAGACAAAATATTATCACTATGATAATTAAAGAAATATACATAATAAGTGTTCAAAAATATTGTTGTGTGTAATTATAATTATGCGTCTATAAGGTGAAGTTGTCAATCACCATAAAATTACTTTTGCCACCACATGATGCAGCTCTATTACTGTGACATTTGTAGAGCTGGTCCTTTGGTTCCTGTTTGTCATAGTTTAAAGTGGGACAGATGAGAATGTGGAGACTCACACACACACACAGTGTATAAACCACTGCTGTGTACGAGTGCGTAGATGAGTGATGGTGTGTTGACAGTGCGTCGTTTCCTTGCAGCCGGTGTGTCGGTGCCCCCGTCCATCTCCTTGTTCCCCCCGTCCACTGAGCAGCTGGCCCAGGGTCAGCCCACTCTGGTCTGCCTGCTCACTGACTACAGCCCAGAAGGGACCACGGTGAGCTGGGAAGTGGACGGAAACCAGGTGACGGAGGGTGTCCTGACAGGGAACGAGGTGGAGAAGGAGGGGGGGAAGTTCGTCCGCAGCAGCACCCTGTCACTGAGCAAGGCATTATGGGACCAACAAGAACTGTACACCTGTAAGGTGACGCACAGCGGCAGCACAACGTCTGCAGAGCTGCGGAGGACACAGTGCAGCGTCTAGGGACATGGGACGTGTGTCTGATCACATGTGGTTTCTAATTCTGTTTGTCTGATCCCTCTCTGCTGTCTGTGTCATTGTTTGGTTTTAAATAAAATGCTTGCTGTATTGAACAAACTCACTGAAGAAGTGTTTATTCAGTTTCATCAGAATGTCTGAGTTTAGTTCCATAAAAACTGATCAGTCCACACGAATCCCCTCAGTATTAGAACTAGTCTGCAAACCACACACAGTAAACACATCCTTTAAAGCAGCGGTTCTCAACCTTTATTCCACATTAAGCAATATTTAACGTCATCATTGGTTAATCTAACACCCCTTGTAGTTAAATGTATGTACATGTAAGTGATGTAACCGTGGGATTTTAATGGGAAGGAGAACGAATACACAGAAGCGGTCAGTAGTTTGCAGATGTTTACTCAGCTTCATAAAACAAAGAAAACAAGACAAAGAAAGTTTAAAAAAAAAGAAAAAAAGAAGAAGAAAAATTATGTACCTTCTCTCTCATATTTCCAGTTCTGTGACCACTTGTTAACAACTTATATAGAGTACTGCAAAATGTAGTTAATAAATTAATTATGTAAATTAATACCAAACAGCTACTGAAAACAAATAACATCTGCTGATCTAAAAGGTTTAATACCTGTTGATTTATTAATCCTATCGATATGTTGAAATAATTCAGGTAAAAATGCAGTTTGTCGTCTGTTCATGGTCATCAGACGTTCAAGAGGCTCCGTAGTTACCGTGGAAACACCGTCATCTTCTACAACACTGATTCACCAGTAAAACCCATGGAGTTGGATCAATGATAGTTGATGGAGACACTGGGTTTATGTTTAGTTAATGTTGTTAAAATAATAATTAGTTTAAAAAGTCACTTTTTCTCCAGTTTTCTGTTTTGATATAATAACCTTTAAACGTACTTTGAGTTTTCATGAACGCCTACGTGATCAATGAATTAAATACATGAAAATATCTGAAAGTCTGGCAGCTGCTGAAAGTGACTGAGAATGCAGAAGGTCAGAGGTCACAGAGCTGTGATGCATTGAGTGGCTTATGACTAAAAATACACACACCTTCGATTATACAGTGTGTTAGTATCATTTTCTTTAAAATGTGCAAATCTAGCCTCCATACATATACACACTGATCATGTGACCAACCACTGACAGGTGAAGTGATGAATCTGATGATGGTCTGGTTCTCAGTGGACATGACATGTCGAGTAAACATTTAGTCCTCGAAGTGAAAGTGTTCAAAACTTAGGAAAATGCACTGTTCAGTACGTGATTAAAAAATTATTTGACCACAATTTTCCTGAATCGAAGCATTGTTTCCTTAACTTTTCTGCCACTAAACATTGGTTCCACTGTTGTGTTTCACACAGACCCTTCTTGTGATGCATATGACACCAGGATCAACACACAGTTGTATGTTATGTCAGTTGGATCCGAATGTGTTGCAGACTGCAGTGCACATATTGTCTGTAGATGTCACTGGACTTTGGTGTCGTTTATATCTAAACATATGTGTATGTATACTTTTATACTGTTCTTACTTTTGTTGTATTTCTAAATCTATTTTCTTTATGCATTTACTTTAGTACTTTTTGTGGTTGTTGTTTCAGCTGGTTCACATTTTTACTATTTTTTCACCTCTTCAAATAATCATTTAACCAAAGCGAATCACAGGAAATCATCACTAGATTAATCGATCACAAAAATAATAGATACCTGCAGCTCTACTAGAAGGGCTCAGGTGTACGTTAAACGGCTCTGAGTAATTGTAATGAAATGTGTGATCCCTCCTTTGTCTAAGTAAAGAATCTGTGTAATGGACTTTTTACTGTACTTTTCTGATCACTTGTGTTCTTGGTCCTTGTGTAAACAGAAGCCAAACTGTGATGGTGACGACTGGGTGAGTTTAAACCTGTTTTCTACAATATGTGTGTTCTTTATTGTGAATCGGTGTGAGTCAGGATGGTCTTACACCACATGGGACTCATTGTCATTGTTCAGTCTGAGTCATTCAGGCTTCATTCAAATCATGAACTGCCAAAGGTTCATTTTACTCTCTAAGGTCAGAGGTCAGATGTCACTGAATATCGATGGAACAAGTCTGTGCGTTTTCTGTTTCTGAGGACAGTTTAGGAACAGAACAGATTAAATTAAACACTCATCTAACGTCAGTCACATGAGAGATGAGTTTGGATCACTGAGCACCTTCATCTCCTCTGGGAGCAGCTGAACATCTGCTGCCACGTTCGAGCTCTATTCTGGGAAAAAACGCAACCAACACACCCGTGACCATGCAAATGAAAGAACTGAGTTTAGAAACTGTCTCAGTATGAAAATGACGGTCGGTCTCAGCAGGTGCAGAAACCGGCTCACCCTGAACAATGCAAATATTAAATCTATCATTTAAAGCTTTATCAGATTAGTATACTATATATTAGCTTTTTGCTGATCTGAGTGTACCTCCGTTATTCCATGCACAACATGTAGGTGACAACAGCAGGAGTTTACACAATAGATGGCTTTACTGTAGCGTAACACACTGAACATCTAGTTCCTAAACCCATCTGCAGGAGTCTTTTCTGATTCTTTGTTATCATGAGGTGCAATAGAAATAAAACCGAGTAAATTATTTTGGAGTGGGAAAGTCAAGGAAGACGCTCGTTTACGATACATTAGAATCCATTCAGTCACTGAAAATGACCAAAAGCCATAGTTAAATCACACATCTACTATCCATGCAGTAACTCACAAAGACCCAGTGCTATTTTTGTGAATTTTTCTCTATATTTAACCTTTCTTAAGTGATTTATCACCATTGATTGTGATATTCTCTTCCTTAGTTTGCATTTTTTTTCTGTGTAAATCATGTCTTTTCCTACATTTAATTTACTGATCACATAGATGTTCATTAAAACTCAGAGTAAAGGTAAGGGTTATTATATCAAAAACAGAGAAAACTCAAGAAAAAGTGACGTTTTCAGCAAAGATATCAGTAATTGGAAATAAAAACAACTGTCTCCATCCACTGTCATTGATCCAACTGCATGGGTTTTACTGGTGAATCAATGTTGTAGAAGATGACGGTGTTTCCATGGTAACTACGGAGCCTCTGAACATCCAAATGGGT
The DNA here is from genome assembly GCA_037367295.1 of Apogon hyalosoma. NCBI lineage: Eukaryota > Metazoa > Chordata > Actinopteri > Kurtiformes > Apogonidae > Apogon > Apogon hyalosoma. Next base: position 32,676,602 of record JAPQRP010000009.1, on the reverse strand, counting down.
CATATCTGATGACCATGAAAAGATGAAGAACTGTATTTTACACCTTTTTTTTTTTTACATGTATTGACAGGATTAGCGGATCAACGGTATTAAACAGTTTAGATCAGTAGATGGTTTTGGTCACCAGTGGACGTTTGGGTCTTTATGGGTTAAAGTCAGGTCTCTCAAATACAGTTAAGGCCAAACTGTGTCTTGTCAGGAAAACATTTGTCCTTGACCTCTGACTTATCACTCAACAATGGGGCCAAATTTGAAATAATTTAATCAAAGAACTGTCTCTGATATGACATTTTAAACATAACAGTGATCAATGGAGGAACCTTTTTACAGCTGAATTTGTGGATGTAATTAATCATACAAATATATTCACATATTGTTCCTTTCTGTTCATTTAAATGCATCAGTCTGCTGCTAATTTGGTAGTAATGCCAGTTAAAAGTGTGGTAAAAAGAATGTCTCTACATCCAGGAAAAAAAGGAACAAGAGCATCAAGAAAGCATCAACCTATCAATCATCAGTTTGAAACATCGTTTAAGAACTTTTGAACCACTAATCCTATCAATACAGCGAAATAATAAGCACAATAAATAAAATACAGTTTCTCAGCAGCATCAGGTGTCTGTTTCAAATGCACCCGTAGACTTTGTACTGAACATGGAAACATTGTTGTCATCGTCTGCTGCAACACTGACTCGTATTCTGACAATGGTTGTAGACACTTGTTTTTATGTAGAATTAATTATATATTTTGTGGAAAAAGTCATGTTTCTTTCAATTTTCTGTTTTGACATAATAACCTGTGAATTTACTGGGCTTTTAAGAACACTTATGTAGGAAAATACCTAATTTACACTGAAAAAATGCAAAACAACATAACATAACATAATAAATCACATGGTAATGGTTCAATGTAGAGAAAAATGAATTTAGAAGTTGCCACATAAAACAGTTCTGGGTCCTTATGGGCTAAAGAAAAGTATTTCTTTCTAAGGGGCCCATCAGAAGTATGGCTGACATGTCTAAGAAGGTAATGAGTGTCATTCTGCTTTTCAATACAACCCTCTGAGTTAATCATTAGCCTTCAGATTAAAAGTAATAAAAATGAGAATTTAAGCGAGTACAAGGCAAAACCATTCAAACCTCAGTTCAGGGAAAGTAAGTCTGCATATTTACCTTTCGTATGTAACTATTGTAAGAGTTAGGATTTGAAATACTTTGACAGATCTTTGGGTATTAGGTGTTTTCTCTCCATGATTCATGTTCCTGAACAGACAAACACAATAAATCTCTGAAAATAAAATGCTCTGGTGTGAAACTGGACTAATGTTTATTTTTGTAGTAGTTTTCTGTCTGATTTTTGAGCTGGTTTTTAATCCTATGGAACTTTTCATATGAGAATTGCACTGTGTATTATATATAGAAGAACAAGGTCATTTAAACACTTCGATCTCACATGATTTAACCCATAAAGACCCAGTGCTACTTTTGTGGCATCTCCAAAATGATTTTTTCTCTCTATTTAACCTTTCTTAAGTGATTTATCACCATTTAATATTATATTATCCTCTGTGTTTTGCCTTTTTTCAGTGAAAATCATGTATTGTCCTATATTTATTTTTCTGATCATGTAGATGTTCAGAAAAGCTCAGATTCAAGTTGAGGGTTATTATATGGCCAGTGTTGATGTACGCTTCTGAAACCTGAACTCTTACTTCCAGTTTAGAGAAAAAGATCAATGCTTTCCAGATGTTGGCATACAAAAGAATCATATATCATATCATCAATACTGGAAGGTCTCAAAGTGTTTGTGTATCTGCATAGGTCTGAGAAACTGAGACTTTTTAACTGGCCAAATTGGTTCCTACAGTTGAGGAATAGTCCCATCTCCACATTGAATATCGCGGCAAGTTGACAGGATCAATATTTTGGGAGATATGAGTCATTTTGGAATATAACAGCCTTCCAGTCATGGTGTTCAGTTGACCGGAAATGCATTAGCACACTGCATGATGGGAAATGAAGTTAAAAACAGGAACGATGCATTTACTAACTTCAGTCCCTAGATTATCAGCATTAATATGACACGTGGTTCCCCACGGGTGAACGTGCTAGTAGTAGAATAACAGAAAGAGGAAAAGACAAATGTATCAGTGCTGAAGGAGGCAGGGGTCGATGAACTGTTCATTTTAACCCATGAGGACCCAGTGTTATCATTCAGCCCCAAGGTTTATTACAAATGACAGCTACAGCCCTCACCACTGTGACCTTTATTCGACAGTTGAATGGTTCTCTCTATCCAACAGGTGTGACAGACACTGGATTCTATTTGTTTTTAAAGCCCTCACTGGTCTTTTACCATTTTATATTAATTTTTTAGTATCTTTTAATGCAAGTCAATATCACACTCACTCAAAGGACTGGCTCACACCGCAGGTTCCCTCAGTGTGAACTGAATTAGGAAAGTCCAGTTTTTCTTATGTGCAGCTGAAACCTGGAGCACTCTGCAAAACCATCTGAAACCTACCACACTTTTATCATTAGGACAATTTATATCTTTAATCATATCTTATTGTACCTCCAGCTGCGGTGCTGGAGGACTCTTAAACATGGACAGAAGTGTATATTTGTCATTATTCATGTTATTCTGTTCTTATGTTACTGGTTCTGATCCACTTCAGATCATACTGGTCTGACTGTGGAACCTGGACTAACCTGACTGGAACCCTGTTCTCCAGGGTTCCCGTCTCCTCCAGATCCTTACGGTTTCTTTGTTCTCCAGGTCAGTTATTATTTCCCTCTGAAGACCCTGTGGTGTTCCTTCTTTGCTGCTCTGGTCGCCGCCTTCACCCTCAGAGCTTTTCTGATCTGGCATTGTATGTTTCAAATATATTGTATTTTAAATCCATCCACCAAATTCCATCTTATTTTACCTTCAGCTGCTCCTGTTTTTAAGTAGACTTCTCTGTTTTTAATTCATCTTTGTCACTTACTCTTCAGTGTTTCTGATATGTTCATTGTATGTTTCAGATGTTTTGTTTTGTCTCAGCTCTATTGTAAATGAGGTTGCTTCCTCAATATATTTCCGAGTTTAAATAAAGGTTATGAATGAATGAATCTATTATAATATTATCCTCTACATTTTGCATTTTTTCCAGTGAAAATCATCTATTTTCCTGTTTACTTGACTGATCATGTAGATGTTCATAAAAGCTCTGAGTAAAGTCAAAAGTTATTGTCGCAAAACAGAAAAAAAGTAAGAAAAAGTGACTTTTTCAGTAAAACTGATTAACTGAACATAAACCCAGTGTCTCCATCCACTGTCATTGAGCCAACTCTGGGTTTTACTGGTGAATCAATGTTGTAGAAAATGACGGTGTTTCCACGGTAACTACGGAGTCTCTGAACGTCCAAATGGGTCAAATCTGATGACCATGAAAAGATGAAGAACTGTATTTACACCAATTATTTACACGTATTGACAGGATTAGTGGATCAACGGTATTAAACAGTTTAGATCAGTAGATGGTTTTGGTCGTCAGTGGACGTTTGGGTCTTTATGGGTTAAAGTCAGGTCTCTCAAATACAGTTAAGGCCAAACTGTGTCTTGTCAGGTAAACGTTTGTCCTTGACCTCTGACTTCTCACTCAATGGGGCCAAATTTGAAGTAATTTAATCAAAGAACTGTCTTTGATATGACATTTTAAACATAACAGTGATCAATGGATGAACCTTTTTAACAACAACAGTTCAACAGATCAACAGTTTCGATCAGTCGATGCTTTTGGTAGTGGATGTTTGGGTCTTTATGGGTTAAAAACACAAAACTGAAAACTCATGTACTATGGACATATGAGGTGACATGACTCACTACAGAAAACATCCTAAAAAGAAAGATTGAAGGAAAGAGGTCATGGGAGGAAAAGAAAGAACTGGATTAGAAACATCGAGGAGCTGTCACAGATGAAGATCAACCGATGTTGTGACAGAAGTGGAAGGCCACGGCATCCAACCCTGACCAATGACAGAACAGTGTTGCCTCCTCAGGAGTATTCATATGGTACTGAAACGTCAACTGAAGAGCAGAAAAGAAAAAGAAAAAAGAATGAAGGAGTTTCATAAATAGCAGAGGTTTGTGATGTTGGGGAGGACACACAGTCAACACTTTAGTCCCAAAATGTGTTTTTTTAATCTTCAAACTTAGAATACCAGTTTTCTTGGTTTTAAAACTGCCAGGCAAAGGAAGGATATGAACTTCTGAACTGACATGAGACTGAAATGCAACAGAGCAGTTTTCACAGACAAGAATCTGCAGATATTGAGGCTTGTCTGATTTTTTCCCCCCATATACTTTATTGCCGATCATAAGACAAGTCTATATACAGGGTGCGATTTGTCAAAAAAACAGAAGGAGGATTTTTTTTTGTCAGAGTGGTGGGGGGTGGGGCAGCAGTTATATATGTGGGGGTGTGGTCCATAACTAACGTAACTAACACTGGTGTGAAACGAAAGTGAAGGATGTAGGAGGAAGAAAACTCAGTCACAACCTGCCTGTTATTTCACACACACACACACACACACACGCACACACACGGATGAAATTCATTGAGCAGATGTAGGGATGTAAAACCCCCAACAAATCGCACCCTTTCCACATATATGATAGAGTCTGTCACAAGAACCTATAATATCAGATATTCTAAAACCTCATGCTAATGTTCCAAAAATCTTTGCTTGTGAACAACTGTGAAACAGCTTTTAGTCTGAGCGTTTGTTTAATTGTGTGACTGAGGTCATGTCCTTCCTTTGCATGCATCGGAGACCAGATGATCGCGGCACATTCAAATCAAGTGTTTGGCTGTTTCATCTCTAATTAAAAGAACAAACAGTAATACAAAAACTATAAATTCACAACCATAATCAAACCAGTTGCAGAAGTCTAAGGCACAGATCCTTCACCATTCTGTTCTAACCATAACCAACCGTCACTGAGAATTAAAGAGACGTGTTCATTCACAAATCCCTTCAACTCTGGTACATTTAGTTCAACCTGAGGTTATAAAGTGGATAAAACTGCTCACATAAATGCATGATTTAAAAAAAATCTTGATTGACAGAACGGCATGACAGCAAACCATGAGCATTCTGCCACAGTCTGCCACACCTGTGACACGGATCAATGCATAGACCTGGGACACGGTGGCCCAGGTGTTTGTAAGCAACACACAGAGGCTGGAATGACGAGACCTCTGACAAATGAACAGTCAAAACACACTGAGGACAGAGTGTTTGCGTTCCATGGATGTTCTGTTGGATAGACTCCCAGCTGCCATCACCGGCATGCACAGTAAACATCTACTCATCAGTAGTCCGTAGTGTACGTGGGTTTACATTTGAAGATCAAGCAGCGGCGAAGACACGTCCAGCAACAGAAGAGGCGTCACGTAACGCTGCCTCCCTCCTGTGAGTTATCGTCCACAAGAGTCAACAGGGTTTTTAAGACACACCGTCTGTGAGCGTCACACAATCACAGTCAGTATCTGTCTTGGTCTCGGCTGTGGATGTCCCTGGTCCATTTGATCATAGTCTCTGGTGATCGATACAGGAAGATCAGTTTAGAGTAGAGCTCCTCCTCCAGCTCCAGTTCTCCTGTCTCACGTACCTGAAACAGAAAACACTTCGTAGTTTATGCAGGAAGCTTCAGGGCTCACATGTATGTGTACAAATGATGCTGCCTTCATGTAGAATAGAATAGAATAGAATAGAATAGAATAGAATAGAATAGAATAGAATAGAATAGAATAGCCTTTATTGTCGTTGTGTGTACAATAAAATTAGCAGTGCAACTCCAGCCAGTGCAACAATATTTACAAACACCGGTGCAACAGAAATAAGAATTGAGCAAATATAAAATTACAAAAAACAAAATAATATAATAAAAACAAATTTAAAATTTGACGAAGTAACATAAGAATAGGATAAAAGAGTAGGATAAAAATAAATAATTAAATAAAACAAATAAAATATGAATAGGCGCAATTTACATAATTTACAATATTACCAGTATGTGTATCTATGAAAAGTATTAACAGTATGTATTACCATGAATAACAGAATGTATATTACATTATTATTATTATTATTTTATATCTATGTAAAACAGTATGTACATCTATGAACCAGGTCTATATAAAAATAGTGCATTTATATTTGATAACTATTGAATTGTTATTGCAGGACAGAGGATTATTGCACAGTTATACCTAATGCCCATAATTCACATTTGAGGGATTATTGCACATTATGGGAAGTGATTCTGAGGATGCAATTGAGGGAAGCACTAGAACAGGAAGAAACCAGAGTTATTACTTTACTCCAGAGTTATTGCAGTTAAGTGTGGTGACAGCTTGTGAGAAGAAACGGTCTTTGAATCTGAAACTGTCTTTGAATTTGAATGTGCTACCGGAAAGATGAACCTTTCCACTTGTGAATTACAAATAACGAGTGTGTTGTGTTCAAGGCCTTTTGTTGCTGTAGTGAAATAAAAAAATGGCTGAAAACACAATTTATGTATTATGTCCTGCTACTTGGGTAAAACAGTCATCGGCACAGCAGGTTTTTTTTTTTGTAAAATTCTTTTTGTAAATTGTGTACATTATAAATATGTAAAATTGTCAGCTAACAGCAGCAGGATGTTAATAAAAGTATAAAAGTATTTTTTATCATTGACGATGAATACCTCGATGTCAGTCCAAGAAGGAGCGATACAGCAGGTCGTTCCTCCCCACAGCCATCAGACTTTAACCCCCCCTCCCAACAAACAATGTGCATGTGCAACATGTTAATATGTGAATAATATTCAATTTTAATTCTTTATTTATATAAATATTTCTTACCTTTTCTCTTATATTTAACTTGTTTAGGGCTTTTTTTCTACCTGTTTTGTTCTCTGCACTTGCTTGTGGTATGTTGCTGTTGTTAACAGTTAAATTTCCACATGGTGGGATAAATCTTAACTTATCTTATCTCATCCTATCTTATCTTACCTTGATCTCCACCATGTTGAAACCCTCAAAGATTATTTTCATCTTGTGTATTAACATTTTTTTTTTGCAGTTCTCCAATGGAAAATATGACGTGAGGGGGGTTCATGTGCAATTTTCAAGTAACTAGTATTTACCATAATTCCCACTGCACATGAAGGCAGCATTAGTCCATGTATGATGTTATCACAGTGCGCAATTTGGTGAAAAAAAAAAAAAGGATTTATTGTTTCTGCAATCTGTGTCTATCTACTTGATCAGTTGTGTCATTTTGTGGTGTGTATTTTTTCCTCCAATTCAAAGATTTCAAAATACAGAAACCTGGAAAAAAACAGCCCTTTAAAGTTATCAGGCTATGACTGCACAGGCACACACTGATGTTGTGTTTGGATTCATCGTGCAGCTCTCATTGACACTAACCAGGAAGATGTCGGTGCAGAGCTTAAGGATGCGGTCGACACATGGCAGCTCCTCAAACATAATGGAGTGGGATATCTCACTGAAGAAGCCTCGGACAAACTTCCCAATGACCAAAACCACCGACACATACAGACCCATGATCCTGTTCAGGGCAGGAGAGAGAAGAAAACAGCTGTTATGTAGAAACTAAATACATCAAAGCAGTATTTAGTGCAAAAGAGCGCTTACCAATACTACAAGTGGAACGGACCAGCACTGTCACTGGTTAAACTAAACTGGTCGACTATAATCCAAGAGTGAATATGAAACCTGCAAACGGATTTAACAATGTGCTGCAGCTCACTCACAGGTGACTCCATCAATGGTACAGTATATATGTCTAAACTTCATTTGGAGCCGGAAGTGACCACATTTGGATAAAAGGTGGAGCCATGAAGTCTGAGGGGGTCAAAGGTGAACGGATCCTGAACACCAGCTCAATGACTCCGTAAACTTCAGCTTCATTGAATGTTTCCTCCAAACCTCATCTCACTCAGGATTATATTCATCTCCAATCAAGAGCAACAGTCATTGTTTTAGTGACTGATAACATTTAGACAGTTATTTATAGAAGTCCTTCCCCCTTGGAATAAGAATGTGGATATACACAGAGCCATTTTAAGTTCTTTTATGATTTTTTCCAATTATTTGAATTTTTGTCTTTATTTTGTACTCAAATTTTTCCATTATTTTTATATAGATCTATTTTATGTATTATCTTCATTACTGACCAAGAGCAGATAAACACACTAGGAAATAAAGTTGTGTGTATTTCAATATCGTAACTTAATGTCCAATTGGATATAGACCAGATACTCAGTAGGAAATAATGGCAGATTTCTGTTATAGAGAGCTGAAGGGGTATTGTGATCGTTTTGTCATGTCTGTCCATTCAACCACATAATCACATTATCTGAAGAATCTGCACCAAATTTATACAGTGGATGCATCTTGGTATCTGATTACTTTCAAGTATCAATATGTATGTAAGTTTTACACAAAGAAAATCTAATCTAAATTATAGGGCAGTGACTTTCAATCGAATCTTACACTATATTTGGCTGAGGGGGATTGTGCGCAGCACGTTATGTTTATACATAGTCTTTCATTTGCACTTTCAGAATCTGCTGCTAAACTAATTTTCATTGTTCCTGTAACAGTGACAATACACATTTATATGACTGTATTCTATATAAAATTTTATTAAATGTTAAGAAAGAGTAGAACAAGCTGTTCTTAACCTTCAGTTATCATTTAACATCCTTGAAACACTTACAGAATCTGAAATTAGTCTTAAATTGTTCCAAAAGAAAATGGGTGTTATTCTCAATTCAAGAAATACTGGTTATAGTCAGTGTGCAGTTAGTTAGAAAATATTTTGATATTGGAGTTGACAAAAAACTAAATTCTAATGTTCACATGGAATCATTCCTGTCTATGATGAGACTTACATTAGGTTTTCTCTTTGCAAATAAATCATGTTTTCCTTTATCCAGCAGAAAGTTGAATGTTAAATCAGTTTTCCTGTCTGTTTTAGTCTATGGGGATGGCATTTATAGTAATCAGAAGCAGAATCGCCTTTATTCCCCAAGTATCTTCAAAAGAATACTAGGAATTCTACTCTGGTTTTTTAAACTATGCTCTCTCTGTACATCATAATGAACAAGCACTAAAAAAACACAACTAAAACAGAGTTTAAAAAAGTTAAAAAAAAAATTTTGTACCAAAAAAATTATAAACATTTAAGTTAAGTAGTGTAATTAAAAAAATGTGCAATGAAAAAAATGTGCAAGGAGAAAGACAGAACAGACATGAGGTATGGTAGGTAAGGTGGCAAACCAGATGATGCAATAAATTAGATCTATCACAGGTTTGGTACACACCATTGTCCGCTGTACCAGAAAACTAGCTGGCCTGCTCTTGTAAAAAGAAGGGATCAATGCTTATTTTTATTATCCACAAAGCAATTTTAAGCAATACCCCCCACACACACTCACACCACTATATAAATAAAAATGTATGTGATTCTCAACATTTCCTATTACTGCATAACTTTTTAAAAACTTATTTTAGTGATACAACTGTGGTTACTTATCGTTAACCTCATAGCATAATTACCCAAGTCATATTTTTTATCCAAATTGTGATATCTGCATTACTTTACTCTTCTTACACTGCTGATTTATTTTTCATTATTGGCTATGACCTGAAAAAATATGACTTAGGCAATTATGCAAGGAGGCTAGTGACATATACTGGTTACAGTCATGTCTTGTTAAAAAAACATGTAAATCCTTTATGGCTCATGTTTTGTCTGTATTTTATTTTATGTTGACTGAACATGAGGGATTCCCCACATGCATTTCCAGAAGGCTTAATAAATAAATGAACAAATGAATAAATGCATGATCAACCTTTAGCACAGATGTTCAACTACTGTGCCCTTTATCTGGTTAGATATTCAGTATTTGCTCAGCTTTCCTCAAATGGCACATAATGACCAACAAATAAGTAACTTATAATTATTCTTCAAATGTAAATCTTTGCATACAACTACTTAACATTAGTGAGTTGTTATTTTGTGGCCTTGTTGTATACTGCTAGGGTCACTACATGGAAACTATTATTTCCTCTTTATTGAATAATTTTTAAATTAATTGTTTAATGTTTATTGCAAACCTGCGTTGATCTGACAGTTCATTCAGGTAACAGCATAATTGAGAATCTGGTCTTGACCAGCTCTAAATGTAAAGTGTCATGAGATAACTCCTGTTATGATTTGGTGCTATATAAACAAAAATTGATTTGATTCGATAACTACCCAAGTCCTATTTTTTCAGGTCACAGCCAATGATGAAAAATGTATCAGTAATGTTAGGTGAGCACAGTTATGCAGATATCACAATTTGGTCAAAAACATTACTTAGGCAATTATACTATGAGGCTAACGAATGTAAAGGGAGCTGTTAAGGACAAGGCAAAAAATAATATAATACCATTTACAGTATGCAGAGTAAGGCTATGAATATTTGTCTCTGTTAAGTTTTAAAATGTCATAAAAAACTAAATAATTTTAGATTTGTGCATTTATCATCTATTTATTACAACTTTTTACTACTATTTTGCTGTACAGGTATTAAATACTCTACAGGGAAAGTACTGAGATCAACTGGAAAAATATTAAGTACAAATGACTGAAACCAGTTAGAATTTCAAAACATGTCAGTAACTAATCCAGCCTTTTATGTCTTTGCAGACAAAGTGAGTTAACAAACCAAAAAAAAAACTAAAAATACTCACCCATATCCTGCCAAGAAGCCGAGGCTGGGTGGACTGACTTTATCGTTGAAAATGACCATGGGTAGGACATCACATGAGGAGGACTTGCAGCCTGCAATGGTGATGTCCCACCACTCCTGGTTCCCACTGCCGTTCAGTGAGCGGTCACTCATCAAGGACAGGGTTATGTTCAGGAAACCTTCATCATCACCTACAAGACACACACATTCCACTGTGTCAACAATAGACACTCAGGCAAAGACCACCCATCCCTTCTCTTCCTCATATCACAGTCTGATCCTCTCCACCTTAAAACCACATAATTATAATTACAGACAATATTTTTGCACACTTATTTAAGCATATTTCTTTTACTTATACTGATAATGATATCAGAAACAGAGAAAACTGATAAAAAAGTGACTTTTTCAGCAAAAATATCAATAACTGAACTTAAAACTAAGCATCTCCATCCACTGTCATTTGTCAAACTCCATTGGTTTTATTGTTGAATCAATGTTGATGACGGTGTTTCCACGTTCACTAGAGAACCTCTGAACGTCCAAATGGGTCATATCTGATGACCATGAACAGATGACAAACTAGATTGTACGTCAGTTATTTCTACTTATGGATATGTTTAGTGGATCAGAAGTTATTGAATATTTTAGATCAGTAGATGGTTTTGGTTGTCAGTGGCTCTTTGGGCCTTTATGGGATAATGTTCCTTTAGAGTCAGTGCACTTCATACATATGTCTGGTACTGTACATACTGTATGTTGTATATATTTAGTTGCACAGGTGTAATGTATGTGCACATTAACCATTTAAATTGCAATATTCTAAGCCTTCTAATCTGACAGTTTATAGAAATTTTGTGAGCTTTAGTACAAACATATTTCCTGCTGTGTCATGAAGTGACAAGTCCAGGATGTTAATCTGTTACATGATGTCTGTGATGGATTTATATATGTATAATGCATGATGTAAAATGTAAATGTAAAATGTCTGATGTAAAATTCCAAAACTATACCCTTGGATATACATTTTAAGAGGACCTCAGTGACCTTTATCTGACCTTTATATAGTTGACTGACTGGTTTGGCCTCAGCACCATTGGGGGCACGGATGTAGTTAGGGAACATATTAGGAACATGCCTGGGAAGAACACAGTTATACCATCTGTTAGATCTTTTTGTGTATTAAAAAAACTAAGGACACATGCACTCAAAGACTCTTCTACTTACACTGGCTTAGTGCGATTACCAACCAGCAGTGAGGCCAGCTCTGCCCTGACTGGATTCCCAGGTTCCAGGTCTATAGAGTGCTTGTCAAAGGTGTGTTCCACGGTTCCTCCTTTACCCAGGTCCCTGTAGAGACAGATACGACCAACTTTTAGGTTTAATAGCAAAAAATAGGCCTGCTTCTTGTTTGGATTTCATACCCAAGGCAATCAAGGATGTAGACATTACTAAACAGGGCTTTGATCACAGCTTTAACGTGACCATCTGAACTTACAGACTGAAAGGTCTGCAAGAAGGTCTGGCACATATTTGCTCTGAATTGGATTTAATATGATGCTGTTGGTACACTGAGTTTGGTATTCCTGTTCAGACGTCTAACAGAATGTGGCCCAGCTCTAAATGCATGCTGGGAAACTGGCTCTGAATGTGTCCTCAGTGCATTATGAGCTTGTTTACACCTTACAACAGTGCTATTCACATGTTATGGGGATTCTCAGGATGGATGTTACTGCCAGTCCTGAACAGGGCCAGACTAGTGCTATACTTACACTGTTTAGCCTGTCTAATTTTGCAGCTTCCTCTGCAATCTGCTTTGTAACCCACCTCCATCCCAATCCCTCCTTCACATGTGGTACCAGTTTATTCTGCTCTGTTTCCTGAGGGTACCGCTCCCTGCCTTAAGTATGTATAAGCAAAGGCACAAAGGACTCAGAACTGACCCAATATGACCAAATATAAATTACCACAGATAAAATACTTCTCTTTACTGAAACTGGTCACATTTTGGAAAATAGTAATTACACCAAACTTATTTTTAAAATGACAAGTCCAGGGGAATTTGAATGTATTTATAGTTATATTGTATTATTATTATTATATTCCTTTTTTTCTATTTTCTATTATGTTCCTTGCTGCACTGTGGGCCTTAGAGTTTTCTAATTTCAGTTTTCTGTATGTGCTGTACATATGGCAAAACTGACAATAAAGCTGACTTTGACTTCATCTAGTTGATTATCTGCATTTATTAATACATCCATTTATCACACCACTAAACTGTTACTTTCTTTAGCTTTCATCCCTCCTTTTACCAGAAGAGATAGGCCTTTTCAGTAACTAAAGTTCATTTCTCAAACTGAAAAACTTACCCTTCCAACAGTCAAATGAGTCGTTTCAGAACAGTAGAACAGTAAATGAATGCAACAGTGACTACTGTCCAGAAGATACACAGGTCTATAGTACTTCAGGACCAGGATTGTGCAGGGTTTACCTCTGGAACATCCAGGCCAGTCGTAGTGTCAAGTCAACAGGACTTCCAAGTAATTCTTTGATGACTTCCTGTCGGCTCGGGGGGCTGATCCTCCACACTGATCCTGAACTGCCTTCAATCATGGCCGTTACAATGTCCTCGTAACTGTAGAGAGTGATGAACTGCATGGCTACCTACACACAGATCAGATAGTTGAAGATGAGAAACAACAGCAGAGGAGGAGATCCTTATGACCAGGACCTTAAGTGTTCAGACAAATATCCTGCATCACACAGGGTCACACAGAACGAGCAGAACAGAGGAAAAACAGTCAGAACTCATCCAGCAAAAAGAAGCAGTCGCTGTTGTGACTGTCGGACCAAGTCTGTCAGAACTTTAGCCCTTTTTGGGCATTATTGACAAAATTCAAACAACATCTGAAAGCTTTTGTTTGCTATATAATACATTAGGATAGAGATCTGCATTGGCTGAGGAGGAGGAGGAGTGGAAGTGAGTGGAGCAGAGAGCAGCAGAGTGCAGTCAGTGAGAGAGAAATGGAAGATTTTTAAATTATTTTTAGCAGTGTTTTAGTGGTGTTTTAGCTGTGTTTTTGTGGTGAAGTCTTGCAAATAATTTATATAATAATGATAGTGGTGTTTTGGAGTGTTCTACTAGTGTGTTTTGTCATGTTTAATTTCACCTTTTTTCCACTGTTTTCTTCTATATTTTTCAAGTTAATCTTCATTGATAGTTTTATTTTAGCTGTAAATAATATAAAAATGTATGTATATCTATATATGTAAATATATAAGTAGAGGGCTAGCCAGGGCAGAAAGAGATGCACTGTCTGTAAAAGAAGCAGATTATGGAGGTTTTTCTTGGAGAAATGAGGGGCTCTGTCTACAACTAGACAGAAACTGAACCGAAGCTATCACACAGGTTAAAAATGACAAGATATAATAAAAAAAAAGAAGCTGTAACATGGACACAAAATGCTCTAGAAAAACAAATTAATAATTAACGATGATAATTAATGGCCATATATTGAAAGTTAAGTTCTTCCTGAAAAAAGGTGCAAAAGAAGCCTTTTTCTGACACTTTTATTACAAAAACAATATAAAGATATCTAAGCCTGTTATAACAATAGTCCTTTTAGGGTTAAGAAAGTGTCTGATCATCATTTTGACAGTCAGGTCATTCATCTGGACGAACACTTCAAACAAAACGTACCGCATTGTCTCTAAACTTTTTGGTGAGTTGCTCATACTCGGCCTCTGTGAAGGGCTGAATGGACTGTTGCTGCACACTCATGGTGAACAGGGGCTGAACACACAGGAAAAAAAAAAACACTAGTGGATTCTGTGGAACGTCATTTGTGTCTTTTGATTGAGATTATGAGGATCTGATGTTACTGTATGTATTATCATCTGTTGAGCAAATGAATAAACGTGCACTGAACCAGGCTGTGTGATCATAGAGGCTTCATAGTTTGTTAGATCATTATAACAAAATAAATGTACATGTAAAGTAACAATAATCAGAAGCCACAAGCGTTATACAAACGTTTTACAGGTTTATTTTCTGTCCTTATTTAAAATCTTCAAATAATGTGTTTTTTTAAATGTATTTGGTGTCTTTGGGACAGGTGTTCTGATTACCTCGTATCCTCCCAGTTTGACGGTCACTGTTACGTCAATGGGGTGGTTAACCACACCCACCACTGATCGGACCAATGAGATGAAGAGGAGGGGAAACCAGATGATGCAGATCAGGAAGAAGATGATAAGACCACCCATTCCATACTTGACTATCTTCTTCTTCTTCTGTCCTTTAGGCTGTGGATATTTCTAAGGATATGAACAGGAACAAATAAATGTTTAATTCCAGTCTTGTATTTTATCTAAACAGTCAAAATGGGGACTGTTTAAGAAGCTCTTCAGGTTTAGTTTGTACCGAATATGTCAAGAATAAATCAAAGTTTCTGTGTGTTTACAGAACTACAAAGAAATAAAGGAACTACACTACAGAAAACAGTGACTATTGTCATTATTTTGTGGTGCAGCAAAAACCGACTGGTATGTGAAGGCTTTTAGAGATGAACCTTTAGTGTTATAAAGTACAACATCATCTACTTTTACTACTTCTACTTCTATTTTTTGATTAACTTGGAGTGTAGTCTACATTTTTACAACTGCACAATATCAGAATGAGTTTATGGTTGCAATAATAAAAAAAAAAGTGTAAAAAAAAAAAAAAGTATTATTCACTTTCATAGGTTTTCTTTGACGAAGCCAAATGGAGTCACTTGAGAAGGGCCCAAGAGCCAAATGTGGCCCCAGAGCCACAGGTTACCCACCCCTGGTCTAGGTTTTAGGTCTAATTTCTACTCAGATTTTTGTGGATGAGACACTCCATGTTAGAAAATGGAATTTGCAAAATGCTTCAGAAAAAGGCCTGATGCAGAATCTAAATGGAATATGCTTTTTACATGACAGGTATCAAACTCAGTATAACATGGGCTATGTCAATGATGGAGTGGATTATTAATGTGCATGTAAACATATTGAATTTGCTGACAAAGGCCTCCATACCTTCTCTGTTTCACGGCTGCACTTTATAATGAAGATGTTGGCATAAATGTCCTCCACACACATCCAGTTGGACAGAGACAGAGTGGTGTCGGTCCAAACCCAGTCCATCACTGCCCGCAGCTCCACCAGGAAGGGCACCAGACGGAACCTACAAAAACCACATCATGAAGCCGTTTATGCAGGTTTTACCCACTTCTGTTACCATGAACTTCCCTGTTGTCATGTTTCTACATTAGCAGAAATGTACATGATTGCTCCAGTTTCATATTTGTTTATATTTTTAGTTTCCCTGATATGGCTACAGACTCAGTTGGTGTCCATACCCTTGGAAAAGAAACAGGTTGAGGTGGTTATATTTCTTGGTGAGGAAATTGCCCAGGATACGAGTGGGGTAACCGCAGCGAATCTGATAGGCTGACAAGCCAAAGTAGATGCACTTGACGAAGTACCAGAGCTGGGCCACAAAATTCTGATTGAACATTCTAAATAGAAGGAAAAGCAGAAGAAGGGCAAAGGTTGATTAAAAACATTTTAGTCAATCGATTAATCAATTACACACAATATTTTTGCACACTTATTTATGTATATCTCTTTTACTTATCATATTGTTAATGTGTGTCTAGTACAAATTGCTATTCTAAATGTGTTTAATAGAGTGTTTTAATGTGTATAATTGGTATATATATATATATATATATATACACACATACACACACATATATACACATTGTATGCAAGTATAATAAAAAAAGTAGCAGGGAAGAAATTATACTTGGACCAAGCAACTGTAACACACAACAATCTCCCCTGGGATTGATATTCTGATTCTTACATTTGGAATATTCTACAAATCCACATAATCACAGGGTTACAAACCTCACCTCTCAGTGACAGCAGGTAAGATGAAGAACATCCACAGGTGGATCCCAAACACAAGGATCACCTGAAAGGAAGGACAAACATCAGGACAACACAACACCCAAAAGGTTCAAATTTTTAAAATGCACTGTGTAACATTCAGAAATCCCTCATTATTAAATGTACTGGTGACTTTAAATGAACATTTGTGGTAGTATGATAGGAAAATAAATAAAATAGATAAAGAACCAGAGTCCTCCACCTTCACTACATGCAAAGGGGCTCAATTTTTCATACAAACATCACACTTCACCCTCATAACGCTCACAAAATACATGTCTTCACTTGTTATGTAGAGACATTTCCCTACTTAAAAAATGTAGAGAAATGTCTACTTGTTCAGCCAAGGTTACTTTTTAAGCAGTGTAAGTTACACTTGAGATTTCGAGGCCAAAGCAAAACGTTTTCCTTTCAGTTAACTCAAATTTATTCCAGTAAATGTTTTAAAATTTGTGATATGTTGCTCAGGTTTCACCCATTTTTTCCGACAAATTACATATTTACACTATAAATAGAGTCTGCTGTCACTTAATTCTGTTACTGAGCAAAGAAATGTGTAATATCCTGTACACCTTTTGATTAACAGAACCCTCTACTTGGATGTTTTGTCTGAGACTAATCTAATTTTTCTCTTCAGTTCTGCACATTGTACATTCAGTTATGACCACAGAACATTTTCATTGGTCTATTCCACTGAAACACTTCCTACTTCTGTTTCTGAGCAGTAATAGGCAGTCTGATCTGTTTATACATTAAAACCTAATGCTGTAACGTACACTTAATATACAGTTAAAGACTGAATCATCTACATATGTTGACTGAACCTGGAAGATGAGTTTGCCCAGGACGGCCTTGCGCAGGTACAGCGCTCTGTCGATGATCATGGTGCTGAACTGGATGAGCAACATCACCAGGAAGGCCTCAGGAACCTGGTCCTCTGATAGAGTGGAGGCGATATCAGCTGCTGCACTGTGTTTCTGAAATACACAAAAACCCATATTTGCTAAAATCACACACTATTTTGCTATAGAATAGACAAAGCAACGCTCACATGTAGTTTTATATATGAGCAATTCTCAGCCTATTCTCTAAGTCATGAGTTTCGTGCAACCTACACTCTCATCCTTGTGCAGATTTCTGTTGCACAGTTCAGTCCTACACTGAACTGGCTGAATGGGGTGTACCACACCTTCCCTGGGATGTGTATGTATGCAGCCGGGATAGGATCCAGCATCCCTGCGACCCTCTCAGAATTTTAGTGTTTTGGAAAATGAATGAATGAATGTTACACAACTCAAGAGTCAACCACGAAATTTTCTTTTGTCCAGTTGTTTTGGATCTTCATGTGAAGCTCAGTAAATTATAGCTCAGTGACACTAGGAGGTGCACTTTAGCTGAGAGGATACGAAACAACATTTACCTGAAAAAATATACCATTAGTCATAGAACAACAGTATTAAAGTATTTCTGATGACTTTGGCTCTAATACATGTACTATGTATCAGTTAAAAGTAGAAAAACAGTGATAAACAATTAGGGGAAAAAAACTTTGACATTATATCTCATTTTGTGTGCTTTGCCATGTATTATTGCATCTAACCATTATGAAATCTCAGGAACTGTTCATTATGTATCTCATGATGCACATACCATAAAACCAGTCCTGGTCATAAAACAAGCTCAGCTCATAAAATTACATGTATGTTTTACAGTGTTCATCCCGCCACACTTGCACTGTTTACACTGGTACATGTATGTTTACATTGTTTACTACATTTGCACATTTTTATACTACTTTTATATTTTTAAAATTTGACCCTTTCATACAGTATATCTGTAATTTGCACATCTTTTTCAATATTACACTATTTTATATATTTTTAAATTCATGTCTGTATCTTTTGAGTTGTTACTTAGATATAAGTGCACTGTTGCTGGCAGAGACCACCTGCAATTTCGTTGCACGTCTGGTGGTAATGAGAATAAATCTTCTTCTTCTGCTCATCTAGAAACTCTACAGTTGTACTTTGGCATCATACGTGACCATATGTGGTCATATATGACCATACGTGACCAAGGCTATGAGACACTATGAGAGTGTGAAGCATCACAGCCTGAGATCATGCTAAACTTACTGACAATGGGAAAATGGCAAATGTCACAGTACAACGCATTAACCACATCTACAGTCAAGCTGTCTCTTTGGAAAAAATACCATTTATTTACTAAACAAAAGCACCAAAGGTCCAGCTGTGGCAGGTGAGCGAGCTCTCGATCATGCGTCAGTCACAGAGCATTAGACGGTGCATTCAAAACCAATGAATGCAGAGACTCCAGGAAAAAACACTGATGTATTTTGAAAGAGAAGGAAGGTTGATGTACAGTATTTTGTGGCTGTCAAAAGTGTTCACATTAAAATACTAAACCTTGGCTTAAATTTGAGGTTGAGGTCCTTGCCCCTTAGATTACAAGAACAACGCTACCATTAAAAATCAGTTTACATTTCAATTTTAAGAAAACAGCAGGATCTGAAATAAAGGGAAATAATGCCATAATTTGAAAATTTACTCTCCCCCTTCTGCAGATTCTCCCAAATAAAAGTCCAAATAAAAAGAATTAATATAAATTAAGATGACATGAGGTCTTGAACTGAAGCATTAATATAAATTCTACAGAAAATAATTGGAAAGCCATTCATTCTACCTTGTTCTGTCACTTACCCCAAAAGCCCAGAACCCAAAAATGATGATGATGAAGTCAATGACATCAGTCAGGAACATGAGGGCATAGACATCAGTGGCAGCGCGGTACTCAGCATGGAGGATGTCACTGAAGAAACTCTGAGCTGGTTTATACACACTCTGAATCCTTCCGGAGAATCAACATACAGAGTTATACTGATGCGTAACAAAGGCCTGATGTTTCAGCCACATACAGCACAGTGAAACCCATTTAACCAAACTGACTATTTTTACTCTATTTTTACACAAAATGTGTTTAGTTAGAGTTAGATTAAGACAGCCCAACAGTCCAACTCACCCTGAGATACAAATGTGCTTAATCTTTTGTCCCACAGCTATTAATCTCTGACTGGCTGCTTCTCTCCTTCTGCCTTTCTGCTTCTTCTTCTTCTCCTCTGGATCTTTATCAGTATCTGTAGATTCAGCTGTAGACTCCACTGAGGCAGTCAGAACAAGACCAAAATTAGCATCATTCAGCAGTATATTATATATACACAGCAGCAGTGATTCTCGGCAGAACCTCTCAAGGACAAGGGCACTTTTACTTTTGGTGACCATGAAAGCTGGGGTGTGCACTAAGGTCTGACCACCTTCTACCAAGCCACATGGACATCCAGATGAACAGGAAGGCCAATGCACAGAATGTGCACAGTTATACCCATGAATTATGCAATTTTGAGGCCAAAATTACTAGTGGTTATTGGTCTGTTTCTAACAAATGAAATTACCAAGAGAAATTACAGAATGGTCAGCTCAAAACAAGCCTAAAGAATTCTCACTTACAGCATTAACCCCTTGTGTTTGGCATGATAGACTCAAACCTGTCGTTAATGTGAAATCTTTGTATTGATGGTAGGGGGTTAACATGTAATGATTTTTTTTTCCTGTTTAATATATGCAAGTAAAAGACCAGTGGAACTTGTCATTCATGGCAACAGATCTCATATTAACCCTTACACTTCCATGCAAAAAAGACTTATTTTGCACAGTTCAAATTAGCATTGTTCATTGAAGCATGAAAACTGACCCAGGACACTGGTGTGTGTGTGTGTGTATGTGTGTGTGTGTGTATGTATTTATTTTTATTTTTTTTCAGGGTTATTCATAAAGAATGAAATCGATTTCATGATGCGTTACTTCAGTTCTCAAGAATCGTCATGGAATGAATCAGTGACCATTTGAAAGAGGAGTTTTCTAAGTTTTGAATGGCTAATGTCGATGACCTTAAATGTCGAATAACAACAGTGATTAACTCAGTGGATTGTGATCTGCTGATACGCATCTGGGAGGAATTCTCTTATCGCACTGATGTTGTTCGTGCTGCAGGTGGTGGACACACTGAACACTTGTAAGACAGGAAATAAAAGTTGATTGTGAGTAGAACACTTGTGACTTGACTAATTTTCAATTGCTTTTCCTTATTAAAATATTGCAGAATGAAATCAGTTCATTCTTTTTGAATACCACACACACACACACACACACACACACACACACACACACACACACACACAACAGTAACATACTCAAATTCTGTCTGTCTGTCCATTTGTTGTTGTTATTTGTCTCATTAAAATAACAGAAACAGAGCTGTGCAGTTATAGATTATTTATGTAACTGATTAATCAGTAAGTTGTTTTCTTGGAAAAAAAATAGTAAAAATGTGAAAAAGTCTGAAAATGACCTCACCTTTGCTGCGCCGCCGTTTCGATGATTTCGCTTTTGTGCGGAAGCGGATGCTGCTGCTTTTCTTTGGCACCTCTGCTTTGACCTCAGTTTCTCCCTCTATTGTATCCTCCTGCTGCCTGCCTTGAACATCCTCTGTGTTCTTCAGTCCAACTGGGCTTTCCTGTTCATTCTTTAACTCGGTGTTTGGTGGTTTGGCTGCGGCAGGTTGTGGGGAACCGTCTGCAAAGCTGGTGCTTGGTTCAATATACTCCACTGTCTCCTGCTTTAATAAACAACAGACTGTAAAAACAAGGGAAGTTTGGAAAAATAACTGTTTAACCCATAAAGGCCCAGTGCTACTTTTGTGGCAGTTCTCAAATGAAACTTTCTCTCTATTTGACCTTTTGTAAGCGATTTATTTCGATTTATTATAATACTTTCATCTGTATATGGCATTTTTCACTGTAAATCATGGATTGTCTATATTTAATTTAGATGTTCATGAAAATTCACAGTAATTTCAAAGGTTATTTTACCAAAACAGAGAAAAGTGAAGAAAAAGTGACTTTTTCAGCAAATATCTCATAAACTGAACATAAAACAAGTGTCTCTATCCACTGTCATTTATCAAACTCCATGGGTTTTACTGGTGAATCACTGTTGTAGAAGATGACGGTGTTTCCACATTCACTACGGAGCCTCTGAACGTCCAAATGGGTCATATCTGATGACCATGAAAAGATGACAAACTGTGTTTTACACCAATTATTTACACAGATTGATAGGATTAGTGGATCAACAGGTATTAACTATTTCAGATCAGTAGATGTTTTTGGTCACCAGTGGATGTTTGGGTCTTTATGGGTTAAAAGACAGTACAGATAAGGCAGCAGATGATAAACCTTTCCAGGAGAGTCCAGCTCAATCATTTCCAGGTTTTCTTGGGTGGATGCTGTGCTGACTCCACCCTCCTCTTCCTCCCCTCGCTCCCTCCTACCGTCTTCATCTCCATCTCTTGGTTTTCCTTCATCGGTACAACTCTCAGGTGAGGGACTCTGCTCCTCCAGGGGGCCCTCGTGATCCCACAGACCATAACGCTGTTGTGTACAGATAGAGTTATTAATGTCTGATGGAGAAGAAAGAGTCTTTAATTTGATCAGTATATAGTTTACATGCAACTCAGCCTGAGATTGACCCTCTGCATTTTACCCACCACTAGAACACGCAGGAACACACCACACACAGTGGGCTGCCATGTCAGGTGCAAATGGGGGGTTAAGTGCCTTGCTCAACAACACTCTGCTAGTCTGGGGAATCGAACCAGCAACCCTTCATTCACAAGCTCATTCTCCAGCCTTCGAGGCCAAAGCCGTCTCCAAAGCAGTGTTGTATAGTAACAGAGTAATCGTACTTCACTACTGTACTCAAGTATATTTTGGGAGAATTTGAACTTTACTGAGTATATTTTATTCTGTTTACTTTCACTTTTCCTTCACTACATTTCTTAACTCAATTGTATATTTCTACTCTGACATTTTTAATGAACAGTATTGTTACTCATTAAAAAAAATAAATGAAAGGAAATTTGGTGTTTTCACTGCTGAGAATACCGGTGACTGCACCAAAGTCAGGAAGCTGATTTGTCACTGGGCCTAATCATGTAACGAACAAGTGCAAACGACGGTCCACACTCAACCTGTCAGTGATCTGTTGATGTGAGGGAGAGTTGAATAAAGCTATGCCAAAAAACAGGATGGTATTATGTCACTGGTTTAGACTTTGGATTCCTTGTTTACAAAGTGTAATGTAGGCTCTGTGTTTTGAGATGTCACATAAGCTTCATAGTTTTCTTTTTTTTCTTTAAAATTCTGACATTTCTAATCCCTGCAGTAGCCTACTCCTGTTTAGGTTTTTGAAACCTTGTTTTTGAAGTGTGTGATGTAGGCATCATTTATAATATTTTGACTGCTTGTCTTTTACTTTACCATGTTTTAAATCCTGGATAAACATTATAATATTCCAGATTCTGACTGCCTTTGGTTGTTATTTACTTGTACTTTTGCTTTAATTACTTGAGTACATTTAATTGTAGATTACTTGATATACTTAAGTACAGTAAATAATAGATACTTCTAGGCTTTAAGTTGAATAGCATTTCAGTTGGTGACTTGAACTTCTACCAAAGTAATTTTGTTGTAGGGTACCAGCACTTCTATTCAAGTGTGACATTCCAGTCCTTTATACAACACTGGAAATGAATGGAAAACACTTAAAGACCCAGTGCTGCTTTTGTTGCAGTTCTGAAATGGATGTTTCTCCATATTTAACTTTCTTAAGTGATTTATCATTATTATATTATAATATTATTGTCTGTATTTAGCGTTTTCAGTGAAAATCAAGTATTTTTCTATATTTAATTTACTGATCATGTAGATGTTCATAAAAGCTTAAAGTGTATTGTTATAATATCAAAAACAGAAAACTGAAGAAAAAGCGACTTTATCAGCAAAGATCAATAGATCAAAGATCAATAACTGAACGTAAAAAACAAGTGTCTCCATTCACTGTCATTTGTCAAACTACTTGGCTTTTACTGGTGAACCAACATTGTAGTAGATGATGTGTAAATTAGAAACAAAGACATATTAAAAATAATAAATAAAATAGATCTGATGTTTGTCTTGTGCTGCATAATTTGATGCTGAAGTAACAAATGCTGAGTCACATTAAGGACTCAAACAACATTCCTGCACAGTTGTTGCAGTGACTGGATATCCTCCTGTTGCTTTAATTCTAAACATATGGTTTTGTGTGCATCCACAGAGAAAGATGCTGCTATTGAAATCACTCGAAGTGGAATTCTACCCACACTGGCTCAGGCCCTGCGGGAAAAAGGCCGCCTGAGCTGCCAGGTGGTGCTGGTCATCGCTGAGATGGCCCGAGATGGTAAGATACCACTACAGCTCCAGTACCACCAGCAAAGTGTGTAGGTGGTTCTGGAAACATGCATCTTTGCTGCTGTATAGTTTAACAAAATACCACAGGAAAAAGAATTTCATAAATGTTACACTTTTTGTTGAAACTTATAGTGAAAAAGAATGGATTTCTCTTTTAATAACTCCAGTATTTGTTCTGATGAGGTCACCATCAAGATGAATTTATATGATTATTTATAAATAATAATAATTTTAAATGTTTGGAATGAGTTCTGTGAAGCACTAACAAGATGGCAGAAATTTTTGTTAGCACCTTGTACTCATCTGTGCACTTCAAAGACCAATATATCGAGGGGATTTAACAGTAACAATATAATGTACATCAGCCATTGACAGGAAATAGTAATAATACTGATTTTCTGTTTACAGTAGCATTGATATCATCTTGACACTTTTGTTGCTAGATTTAGTAACTTTTCAGACTACCCTAGCACTTTTATTTATTTATTGAAAACTACCTACTGACAAATTTAGCTACTTTTAAAATTTGTTCGGAAACTTTAATCAACTTTTGAAAAATGACTCAAACACTAAAACACACATTTTTCCTCTAAATGACACCAAATGTTTTTCTCTGTTACAGTCATAAAAACCCACAGTCTGTCTGCCTAGCTGTAAAAGTCAGTGTTTCCAATGTCCAACTATTTAGTGATTTTTCAGACCCCTCTAGAGACTCTTTATCAAAAAAGCAAGTAGTGACAAATCTGACACCTTTTTCTGGCATTATTGGAGACTTTTGGAGACATGAAAGTTGTTCTTTGTTTAAAACAAACCAGTGCACTGAATATAAATCACTCCCATTTACAGTTTTTACTATTGTCTTTTTTTAGTCCATTTAGATTGTTAATGTTGACTGAAAAAATTTAACCAAACAATCAAATAAATAATTAACCTAAGTAAACCCCCCC
>JAPQRP010000009.1:32591524-32615887 GCA_037367295.1 Apogon hyalosoma | reverse complement strand
TTCCACCACATAAGGGGATCTGCATTTATAGAAGAAGATGCTCCTCTAGTTAATCCCGCACCTCCACTTTTTTCAGTTGCTCCCCTGATACAGCAGTAAATGTCTACAGTCCAGTCAGTCGGACTCACTGATAACTCCTCCCCTAAGTTAGTTGTGCATAAAGTTGCGTTCAAGTGGAGGTGTGCTGTGGACAACTCAAACTCGGACATGTCATTAGTTGTTCACGTGAAGGCAGTGTGGACACCTCAGATTCATGGGCACACAGGTGAAGCATGAAGGCACTGGGCAGTTTGAATCTAAGAATGGCTCACAAACGAATCAGTTCTTATCATTCAATTAAAAGAGCCATTCAAAAGACTTGACTGGTCCATGAACGTCACACCTCCAGTGCCTGGCTGAGCGAAACAGGACGGATAACAGCTGTTAGATATCAGTGCAGAGTAACGGGACACATTTCACTGCTGGTAACGGTGTTGTAACTTTTCAAATAGTAATTAATTAGATAACCTGTTACTGAAAAACAATAATATGTTAGTAACGCAGTTATTTTTAACGCCGGTATTCCCAATATTGTCAATAAAGGAATGAAACATTATCATTGTGTTAAAATTGTGAAATGTCTTAGTTTTTCAATCACAAAACCAGGACATTTCAAACAGTTCATAATTCATAATTTATATGCAACTGTATGTGAAGACAGAAAACCATCAGTCGTCATTATTTTCATTGTTATTAAGTTTGATACTGACTACATTATCACTGAAAAAAAAACAATGGTGAAGCTCATAGAAGCTGCTGTATTATTTATATGATTTTATTGAAGATCAGGATAATTTGGATTTTTTTGTGTGTCACACGTTTCTCTATTGTATCATTGTATCGTGGCCAATCGTCTGATGCAAAACTTTTTTTTTCTCTACTGAATAATCCATTTTAAGATTCAGTCTCATCTGACAGTTGAAATCTCCTCCTTAAGTAAGTAAAGGTTATTTACAGAACCTATTTTGATACAGCATAAACTGCAAATGACAATTAATATACCAATTAAAAAGTAGATGCAATAAACCGTAAATAAACACTCCCAAAGTCTGACTAACACTAAACACTCTTGATCTGAATTCTAGCACCATTGACACTATTAGCTATTACTTACTAATGCACTTCAGTCACATAAAATCATACATGCACTGTGTGTCTATTTGATTACAGCAGTATACATACCATCATGGCTATCAGTGCACAGACATAGCTCTGCTGCATGACCACCTTTCCCAGCAGGAACAGAGGGCTTTCACTCTGTTGGCCACTGAGGGTGCCACTGACACCTGTACCAACATAAAAAAATTTTAAAAATCAATCAATCAATCAATACATCCCTCCCAGAGGAAATTGTTGTGTGTTTTTTTTAAGTAGATTAAAAAGTAGCAGGAAAAAAATTATCAATACAAATAAATACACACACATACACATATATGAAGCTTTAAATATACATATATATGTAGGTCTAAATATATACATACCAAATATACATATTAAAACACTAAAATTAAAAAAATAAACTATTAAACACAATTAAAGCAGTAATTTGTATAATATGTAACTGACAAATATTATCAATATGATAAGTAAAATATACATAAATAAGGGTGCAAAAATAGTGTTGTGTATAATTATCTTGCAATTAGAAGATCCAGCTCTTGTAATCGCACAAATCAAGAGAAACCCTACTCTTCTTTCATTCATGGTGTTGGTAACATTGCTGAAATAACACCTTAAATTGGGCATTAGTTCTGTACTTTGAGAGACAAACTGAGCATGTATACCCAGATCAGGCTGACTGCCTGCAGACACAGCTTCTTGTCTGCTGCTTTCTGTTCCCATCGACAGGAGCATGAGCTGCAACAGAAAAGCACACACACAAATAATATTAAACAACAGTGTTAAATCTCAGCCTCTGAATTTCCACTGACTTAATCCATGCTGTAGTCTGATCACAGGTGAAATGTTCACCAAATGCAAGTGATATAACCAGTAGGTTTATTCATTTACTTTATTAAAGGGTTGAAAAACAGTTCAAGAGAAGATAGATTTTCGGAGCATATTCACATGTCACCTTAAAAGATGGAGCTTTAAAGTGTGATGACATTAGTGTGTGTGTGTGTGTGTGTGTGTGTGTGTGTGTGTGTGTGTGTGTGTGTGTGTGTGTGTGTGTGTGTGTGTGTGTGCGTGTGTGTTGACCTGTGTGTCATCTTCATAGGTGTCTTTTGGCTGGTTGCAGGACCTTAACTCGACCATTTCCTCCCTCGACTCATCCCTTTTCTCCTGCTGCGGCTCCTCTTCACTCTGCTGAACGCAATTTCATCATCATCGTCATCATAATTATAGTTATTATTCTCATCAGCGTTATCATCATCATCATACATTTTTCCACTTAAGTGATGATTTCCTTATAATGTATTATAACAAGTTTAGTTCGTTTAACATTTAATTTAAGTAACTTCCAATCCAACTCTTGTTAAAATATCTCCAAATGTGACGATGCTCACCATGATCTACTGCAAGTCAAAAAATGACATCTATATCACCTGTATTTAATGTTTTTGGTAGGCATGCAGCGTAGTATTAAGGTGTGACATCTGATCTGATCTTATCTAAGTTTGAAACTTTTACCCAGTTTAAAAGGAAGGGTCATTAGATCAGTCAAACTGAATGGATTCAATCAATATTGCCATTTTAATTAGCAAGAACTAGTTAAGGTCACGTGTTCAGTTTCCTGTACCATATTTGAAAAATATCAGTTAATAAGCAATACTTTTTTTAACAGGTTAAATAGTGTTTTAGATTTTGTGGTTCAAAGTGATTCAAGATTAAGAATTGTGTCCAAACCAACCCTGAAACTGCCTCAATGGAAGAAAGATTAAATTAATGCCTCAGTTTGATTTATTCTGTTAAAATCCTCTGTGTAAAACAGGTTTTGTATGAAAAAATAAGTCTAATTAAGTATTAGAAGTTATTTTCAACACAATTTCAAAATTTTCACTTTCAAAAAGGTTAGGTTTTTGTAGCCTTTCTGATATTTCATTAGAATAAGGCAAGGTCTCAGCAAACAACAGGTTACTATTGCTGCAACAGTTTAATTAATAACTAGTTTCTATAACATTTTTGTATATATCTTTTAAGGATACCAGAAAATCATATTTAAAATGACATTTTAGCTGATAACTGATGCTGATACAGATAGCCATTGTGTGTTTATTTTGTTTTTGTTGTTACTTAAACATCCCTTAACAAATAAATCTTCATTATAAATACAAAAATAGCTACTATTCGAAAGCCTTTAAGTGCTTCGTCACATTATTTTTGAGTGACCACAGATTCAAACATACGATTTATGAAAAAAAAAAAATCATTCAATATAACATACCAGATAAATAAAAATAAATGGCATCAGTAAAAAGGCATCTGATGTGTAGATTTCCGTTTACAGCGTACTCTTATTATACCAGCAGTAACCAGTACCTGTTTAGTTGATGCATGGTATCCTGTCTTGAGAACAGTTACTATGGTGATGTAGAGGAAGAACAGTATGCCTGGGTTGGCATAAACAGGCCAGTCATGTTCTGTATTAAGGTTGAGGTCATATGGCGAGGAGCAGTTTCCTGGTATGATGATGTCCTTCAGACCAAAGAGTCTAGAGGGAAACAGATTAAAGATAAACATCATGGGATGGATCTAAGTGATGGCATTTGGAACATGTTAAGTGATGTGTTTCTAGTCAGAGGTATGTGAGGCAGCTGCAGCAGAGATCAGAGGATTAGAGATGTTTAAGAGGGAGGACTTGGAACCAGTGGTGCAAAGCTAAAGCTAAAGCTAACTGACATGATACCACATGGAGCAGTGAGACACATACTGAATGATCTGTAACAGCGTCACATTCACATTTGGTTTCATCAAACTAATGGACCTTTACTGTCATTATGGACATTTTATTCTTTATTCTTTGGAGTCAGTCAGTGCTGTTCTCTGGTAACATCTTACCTTAAACTATAAGAATGGTCAAATACATAACCTTAAGAAATCCACACCACAACCTCAGTGACTTATAAAGAATTATATAATAATGAGGACGGAGAAAAGGAAATGTTCATGTCAAACCCTGTATTTTATTCATACTATTAGAATGTCTATCATGTCAGGTCAAAGATGAAACAAGTGGTAAATCTGAGCAAAGATATGGATAAGCTTTCAACTGATAAAAATAACTTCTAAAGATGTTAATATAGGGCTGCAACTAATAACTAATCAATAAGTGATTAGTCATCGACTACTGTAACCACAAGTCAACTAGTCAGATTATGAACTCCAAAAACAAAAAAAGGCTTATTTTATTTATTTATTTATTTATTTATTATTGCCGCAATATTTTTTTTTTTCCTTTAACAAGAACATTTGGTGCGTAACAATTAGAATGCATGACGGAGTCTGTTAAACAAATATTCAATTCAATATTCAACAAATATTACAGCACCAATTAAATACTTTTTCCTGTGAACAAAAGTGCATTTTTGCAATACAATTACAGTAGCTAACAACATTTGTTAAACAAACAACTCAATAATAATAAAAATTAAAAAAAAAACATTCAAAATGGTTTCAAAACAACTGTAGTCATTTTTCTTTAATCATATATACTTATAATATAATATAATTTGGAAATGTCAGTGGTATTACTGCATGAAACTTTAAGAGATGAAGAATAATATATAAGTAAGTAAATGACAGGAACCAGCCCACAACTCTATGACTTGGAACAGTGAGTCAATCTTTCAGGGAGATTTACAGAGACCACATTTTATTATCAGTTACTTTTATTTTCATACTGTATGGATTGCCAAAGCTGTGACATATCCTATATGTGTTTTAAATGACATTTGGTTGATCTTAAGGTCTGGCAACACTTTTGATTCCCCTCCAAATTTAAAGGTCACTTGAAAAAAAAAAAAAGAAAATCTAAATGTATCACAAACTGACTATGCTATGAAATAGTACAAAGTGCACAGTTAATTTTGGGATTATGCTTACACATTTTGTCACGTATCTGACTGCTTAGAATGCTGGGGTTGAGGTCTGGAAAGGCTTGTGGTCAACAGTGTAATAAGATCTGACCAACACATTAGCACCAATATATGACCAGTGAATCTAAAAATGGAGCTGGAATAAAGAGTTTACACCTGACGATCAGGACACCCAAATACAGCCCTGCCAAACTAAAGCTGTGGTGGAAAGGTTTAAGTTCTGCATCTTACCCTGACATTAACCCTTCTCTTTTTAATTACATGCCACTCTTCTTGACTTAACCCACTTGAGGATTTAATGAGTGTGTTTGGCCCTTCGTGTGACAGATTAAAATTAGCACACATGAGCAGCTGGGAAAACTGTAGGAAACTAAATCCATAAGGCAGGATATCATTGACTATTGACTTTTTAGCTATGAGATCACTGTAATTGCGCAATTAAATCTGCCATTTAGTATATTTCATGTCTTTGACTGACTAAACCAGTTGTCTTGTGTAATATACCAACTGAACAGATCATTTGCTGTAGTTTTTCCTACAGTTGAATGACCTGGTTTATGGAAAACATTCAGAATTTCAGGAAAAGCACAGGTGGAATGAATAATCCCAAAGACAGCAGTTCTATTAAAATGTCTTATCATGTCAAACGTCAGCCAGAATGCACAATACCCTGAAAACTGGCTCCTCAAAACAGACTGCAACCATTATTTATCACTTTCATCTGTGTTTCTCCTACAATGAGTAAAAAACCTCTACTATGAAAATAATGTATCACAATGACATTTTAACCTATAAAGACCCAGAACGATTTTTTTATGATGACACTGGTGAATTTTTCTCTACATTTAACCATAATTGAGTGATTTATTGCCATTTAGTATAATATCATCTTTTGCATTTTTCCTATATTTAATTCACTGATCATAAAGGTGGTTATAAAAGCTCAGAGTAAACTCAAAAGTCAAGAGAAAATTGAAGAAAACATGACTTTTTCAGCAAAATATGTCATTACCTGATCATATCAACAAGTGTTTACAACCATTTATCAAACTATATGGGTTTTATTGGTGAATCAGTGGTAAAGAAGATAAGGGTGTGTTTCCATGTTCACTACTGACTTTATGGCTGCAGTTGAAAAAAAAAAAATCTAATGTTACTGAGATGCTGAGAAAAATGAATTATTTCACTCTATTGATAGAATTAGTGGATAAAAAGTTCTTAAATATTTTAGATCAGTGGATGATTTTGAATCTTTAGGGGTTAAAGGGTACCTGCAGTGAATTTTCACTGCTAGCTATTTCAAAAGATCCCGTATAATAGTAGCTGTTCCATCTGGTAACTTACGTTATATCCCATTGTCAAGTACAAGCCAGTACTAAGTCACTGCTCTGTCAGTCAGACACGGTCAGCAACGTGATTTTTCCTTTGTGGGCTGTTCCAGCACCAGTACTGACCCAGACTCTGATTACCTGGGCTGCGATGGACTGGTCACTGACCACGACCAGCCGACATCAGTCTCAGATGACACATTATTGGCCAGTGCTGGGTCATGTCTCTTGAACAATGGCGGAGTGCAAAGCTTAAGGCTGCAAACAACAAGCACCGACATATACTTTCCACTCAATCTCACTCACTGACTGATGCTTGTGTCCTTGCACTCCATCACCCAGAATTGACGTGGGTACGTCTCTTTTGGCCAGCAATGGCTGCTCCCCATAGGTTCTGCCCCTGCTCGTAGTTTATGTAATAAAAAGGTTCAGTGTGGTGCATCTATATCATAATACTGGAAGGTCTCAGAGCATCTGTGTGTGTGTGTGTATGTGTGTGTATCTGCACAGTTCTGAGAAATTGAGAAGTTTTAAACAGGCCAATTTGGTAACTATGGTTGAGGAATAGTCCCATCTCCACATTAAATATCTCAGCAAATTGATAGGACCAATATTTTGGGAGATATTAGTAATTTTAGAATACAACAGCCCTACAATCATGTTGCTATGACCATGACAGTGGACAGGTAGCTCACTACCACGCTGCATGACGGGAAATTAAGTTAAAAACAGAAACGACACATTTACTAACTTCAGTCCCTAGATATTGATATTAATATGACAACGCACCAGTTATAAACAATACACAACACACAATTAATGTCATAAGCTTGACCAGTACAGGTACACTTTGAAGTCCAAAACTTTTTAGACATCAGTGCTGTACAGCATGAGTACAGGACAAAGGTCAAGATCATCATCTTTTCTGACATTTGACTGATAATTAAATAAAAACAGTAGTTGCTCTTTCATTTTACTGATAACTATTAAAACAGGGGAAACTGTGATTCCTTGATAAGACATGGGCATGGAAAACTGGCAACTGTGAGACCACAGAGTGTACAGCTGATTTAACAATCAATAAAACAAAACGTCAACTGTGCTCAGTTCTGAACTGCACTAATATGATAAACTCTAAACATGTGTCTTCTCTTAAACACAGACTCTCTCTTCCACACTCCAATCTGTTTTAGAGCTCTGTTTATTTGACCATCAGACTGTTTAGGGAAGAGTGGACCATTAACAACCAGACTAGTGCAGGGCTGGCTGATGAAAGATCCAAATCTCAGCTGGAAATGACAACAGAATGTTTAATTTTCCTCTTCAGTCCTCATGTGATCGATGGTTGGTTGTGTGGTTTAGTTTCTTTGGTTGGGTTAGGTTGGTTGCATGGTTGGGTTTGTTTATCAGTGCAGAAACAGAACTTACAATTTGTCTGAATGCATTCATTCTGCTCCTCTACCGTGACAACAGTATCCAACACTAACACAACATAGATGGCAACACAGACTTCAACAGAGCACATGAGTAGGCCTTTTAGAACAACTGTAGATTTGTAATATCACACTAATGAAAACCATTGCTTTTCAGATGAAAGATTACACAATAGTATTGAAGCGGGACTGATATAATGGCTGATGGACTTGTTGACCAATTGATCACAATATGTGAGGATCAACAGTGTCATGTCTGACAGTGTTTTTCTTCGTCCACTGGAGTTCCACAGGGGTGTGTCCTGTCACCTATTTTATTTCTTTTCTACACTAATGAGTAACAGAGCCAGCACATAGGATGCTACATCATTGAATTTGCTAATGATTCTGTGATTGTGGTGATTGTGTCCCTCCTCAGCAGTGATGACCCTGATCATGGATGACTTCGCTGACTAGTGTAAAGTGTCCTTTTTGGACATAAATATGTCCAAAACTAAGGACATGACAGAGGGTTTCAGGCAGTGGTAGAGGAGAGGAGGTGCATAATGGAACAAAACAGCAACAGATACGACAGTAGCGCAATGCTTATAATAAAGTACAGCAGACAGTCGGCAGCACCTGGGTTTACTGGTAAAGCTGTTAGTTTGGAGACTAGATGACCATTTTAGAGGAGCTACAGTCTATCAGCCTCTTCACTGATAGGGCTGAAGATGGTGGGATGATGGCCTTAATGTCATTTGTTGGTGAAAGTGCACCTGGACAGTTGTAATTGGGCCACTGATGACAATCTTTTTTAACAGTGAAATTATGGTGACAGACTTCAGGCTAGGTGGGATGATGGAACCATTTACACACTCTGGAAATCTGTCAACTTTACAGCAAACTCAAGACTGAAGAAGAATATACCACATGAACCAAAAGACAAAAAACATACTATTGGTAATTATTAAAAAAAAAAAAAAAAAAAACATGCAGTTTTGCTCTTTACTGCAGTACAAATAGAGTATCCTGTGTTCAACAACTGCTGAATAGAGGATTTTAGTGCAGTCTTTCATTAGAACTTGCAAAAAAATGAACACTACTGTTTCTGAGTCTGTACTCATATCCACAGTGTCCAGGAAATATTCCAGCTTCTCGCTCTGACTCTTTAACAACAAATCCCTTTACCATACCAATTCTCATATAAAACACTGCATTCAATCATAGTCCAAGGTTCATCTTATAGTCATGTTATAAAGGGAGGTACTGAGATTGATCAACTGAAAAATAAAAATCATACACTAGTGATATGAGCTTTCAAACATATTTGCTTACCCACAACCACACATCATAAATTATTTCCTGTTTGAATTGAACTGAACTGAAAGCTTTTATTGTCATTGTACAACAACAGACATGCTGTAGGCACAAGGAAATTGCAGGGGGCTACAACGAGGTGCTGGTCCTAATATAGGTAAAACATATATTAAGAACGCTCACAATAAAGCTTATAGGCTTCCATATCCTTATGTTCCTTTGCTCATTTCTTTTTTGTTATTTGACAACAGCATTTTTGATACATGCAAAAATCTTAACATTATCCCAATTACTGAAGCTGTGTGATAATTTTCAAGATATTTTTCTGCAAAATCTTGTAAATATTTTAATGTTTAAGTCCAAATATTTTGGCTATTTGATTTTTTCATTTGCTAGTGCCTTTGGCCAAAGGGTCAATGAGGTTTTCCCTCAATCAGAAGGTACTATATACATTATACCGTACATTATTTTACTGTATTTGAGTTGATGTGTAGAGGTGTGGGGAAATACATATAAACCCAATATAAAAACAATATATACAATGCATAAATAGGCCATAAGACCCATAAACAATGCAAGATATAGAGACGATACAAATGAAGTCTTTGTACCACAACTAATATTTAAAGCAAGAAAAAATTACAAACCAAATACAATAAATAAATTGTTCTCAAAGAAAGAAGGGGAGGAAATGGAATTTACAAATGCACTGAGTCAGAACTAGGGGTGTAATGGTACAGGTAGCCCCCGGTATGGTCCATACCTCGGTTTTTGGGCTGCAGTTTCAGTACGTGTTTTGAATGTAAAGAGAACAGTTTCTTTTCTCCCAAAATTATATTTTTAGTTTGCTCGTCAGCAAAACTGAATTTCACAGTAGGAACAAATTCTATCAGTGTACTGAATAAAATACCACTTTCTGTACTGAACAATATAACACTTTCTTATTCCTTGACTACTTGTATACAGAAGTATAAAACAGGCAAGTGCACACATAGGGCCCAAAGGGGGCTTGAGCCCCTGCCCCTTTTGCCTCGCTGAAAAAAAGTGCCCTTTTAATTTTTTTTTAACTAAATAAATTCCAGTTCTGCATAGGGATGTAGAAGAAAATAGTGGTATCAAGACGCAACGGATAACTACTGTACCTTGTAAAAGCATCTCAGAGGGAGAGAGCGAGAGAGACAGAAAGAAAGAGAGAGAGAGAGAAAGAGAGAGAGAGAGAGAGAGAGAGAGAGAGAGACAGAAAGAGAAAGACAGAGAAAGAGAGAGACAAGAGAAAAAGAGACTGAGACAGAAACAGAGGTACAAGCCTTGGCTGTATCTACAATCCATGTGTAGTTACTTCATAGATGAGAGAATGCAAAACTGAAAAAACGTGGTCCATAAGGGCGGACCGTCCTGTCCAGGGCGTACTGAACACTACTGTACCACTGCATCCCTAGTAAGAACAACTGTAAAAAGGATGTGTGTTTCAATCACAAGGGTTAAATTATGGAACAGTCTAACATGAATTGTAGTAAAGTAAAAACATTAACTAATAAAAATGAAAATAAAGAAAAATAAATATAAGGATGAGGAAAAGCAGCTTAATCCAGGATGGTACTAGTGTTTAAAGACAGAAATCTAACTATATTAAAACATTCTTATTAAACATTGACTTCATACTTTTTTCATTCAGGTATGTGTTGATATTTGAAAACCTGATGAGTTCATGTTTAAAATGATTCAAAATGTTATTTTTGCTCATTATTTAGATGTTTCATGCTCATTATTGGCTTTTGTTCAAGAGGCAAAAAAATAATAATAATAAGATTGCTCTTCCTTCTTCTCATTTTCATTCATAATGTGGTCCATTTTCTGACATGCAAAAGCACATCTTTTATCTCATGAATGAAATATATTCATTAATAAAAAAATAGATATAGGCTATAAATTACATATTTAAAAAAACTATTTCAGAGGCAAATTCCAATTGAAAATAGGGAGCCACCTGGTTGCACAGTTAATGGATGATAGGAATTAGTCATGGTTACCAGAGGATATGAATAAACATGAGCCTTGAGGTTCAGTTTGCCATTCGGGACACCTTGGGCACAAACATTTTTAAAACCACTGCCGTAAATTGTGTAAAAGTCAAATAGT
The DNA here is from genome assembly GCA_037367295.1 of Apogon hyalosoma. Taxonomy (NCBI): domain Eukaryota; kingdom Metazoa; phylum Chordata; class Actinopteri; order Kurtiformes; family Apogonidae; genus Apogon; species Apogon hyalosoma. The sequence goes on along the minus strand of JAPQRP010000009.1, from coordinate 32,604,616 downwards.
TTCCAGTCTGGATGATTGATGGTGGACTAGTCATGCTGAGGAAAGAACTCCTGAGGGTTTTCTTTTTCCTGAGGGTCAGCAATAGGTGATATATAGATTAGTTTCAGTATAAGTATAGAAATAAAAAGGCCAACACATACATACATTCAGTCTGACAGTTGTTCAGTGACAGTCATGTTAGGCTGATTGATGAACAGCTGTTTATGTGATACCAACACACAGTACTGGACTTAACATTAGTAATGAATAACAAAGAGAAATAAAACCTGTTCACACTGTGTCTACTGTTTAGCTGGAGAGGAGAGATGAGATGCTAACTGCTACTGATCATTCCATACATTCCTGCTCAGAAATCTCACTCTCCACTCACATTCCACTCACTGTTGTACTGTCTGTTTTCTCCACTTTGTCGTAACTCACACATTCCCTTTCATTCCCTCTGCTAATGTGTCCATTTAAAACTACTTCCATATAGATTCCACACATTACAAAACAGTCTAGTAATAGATATAAGAGAGCTTCCTATGAGGAAGTGACCTTTGGCTGATCTGCTGAGGAAATGTCAGCCGTCATCTACTTCGTGTTAAAAAAAGCACGCAACACGTAAGATACACTTAAGTCATGGAGGGAGGAGAGGAAGGTGTCATGGTTTTTACATGACCCACATTTAGTGGTCTGACTAATATTTTTTTCGCTATTTGATTTTCACTGATATTTAGTCTGCAGACATGTTTAAGTTTGAGCGTACATAACAACACCAAAACATCCATTATCTATTCCAAAAAATAATAGTGCAGGAGACAGTGGTGGGCCGTCAGGGTCTGCAAGGCCTTCTCTGTTGGCCTAAAAATATCTGAATCACAGACTGATTTAATTATATTTTGTCTATGAATATTTATTAAATAATTCCAAATGGTCTGTCTGCTTCCTTTCATAGCTTTTCCCTTGGTTGTGCTGCTTCCAGACATGTATTTTCATATTGAAGCATTTAACCAATCACATTTCAGCCAACATTTGTTGCCAGGCAGGGTCTAAATCAAAGCAGTCTGCCTGGAGGCCTTCACTATCAGTTCCGCAGGCACTCACTGAAATATTCTGAAATTCAAAATTTCAACCTTAGTGTGTTATTCTCCCTCATCTTGCCATAAAACATCTGAGCAGCACTTGCTAAAAAGTAAACACACGCAATAAATACAGATGGGAATCGAGAACCGGTTCTTTTTGAGAACTGGTTCCCAGTAGCTCAGTTCCTTGGAATCCTTTGCCTGCCAGGTTAACAATTCTGCTTATCGATACCATCTTCAATGTGCATGCATGATGACGTCACATGTACACTGCATTGTTTGGGTTTAAAACATAGCCAACATGGCGTCGATGCAGAAACGCTCCAAAGTATGACTATATTTCAGACGAAAAGATGACACCAGGGCCACTTGTAACACTTGCAAAGCTTCCATTTCTTCAAAGGGGAGAAATACCTCCAATATGCTCAAACATTTGTCCACACAGCATGTGATTCATTTGCAGGAATGTCACGTATTTGATATGTTATGTAGCGACGCTTGTGAATTCAGCGGCAGAGCAAACACCAGGGCATCCTCCGAGCACAGTTCTGGTGGGAGCAACAAACATTCTGCCCCCTCAAATAAAAGTTTCCGAAGGTAGGGGAAGGGAAAATGTGGTACACAACAGCGGAACAGTGGGAGACATAGAGGAATTAGTAAAGCGTCTTAAGTTCTCTGTTACTATTATTCGTACATACTGTATATGTTAGATTTTCTATGCAGAGATGGAAGTATAAAAGACAGTTAATGCAAACAAACCCATTTGTACTCTTTTATTCCCTCACCCAATGAAAATCGATAAGAGAATTGATAAGGAATCGATAAAAAAAATCGATAATGGACTCGGAATTGTTAAATTCTTATCGATTCCCATCCCTAGCAATAAAACACTGTGAAAATGTCATAAACTGACAAAAATCCCTCATATTCATTATTTACAGCTTCAAAAATGTCTATAAATCTCTCTGAATCACTGTATAGTGTTATAAAACTAACATGCTTCTTGACCTCACTAAGGCATGGGATTGGCCCCATATTTAATGTTTGCGGAAAAGACCAAAAATAGTCACTTGCTTGATAAAGGGTTAAGGAATTAACCCATAAAGACCCAAACACCCACCACAAACCAAAATCATCTACTGATCTGATATGTTGAATGAATGAACGTGTTGCTCCACTAATCCTATCAATATATGTAAATAATTGGTGTAAATACAGTTCTTCATCTGTTCAGGGTCATCAGATATGACCCATTTGGACGTTCAGAGGCTCCGTAGTTACCGTGGAAACACCGTCATCTTCTACAACATTGATTAACCAGTAAAACCCATGGAGTTGGATCAGTGACAGTGGATGGACACATTTGGTTTTTGCTCAGTTAATGACATATTTTGTTGAAAAGGCCTTTTCTTCCTCATTTTTTTCTGACTTCATCTAATAACATTTGAATTTACTCAGCGTTTTTATGAACATTGATATGATTAGTAAATTAAATATATGAAAAAAACAGATTTTCATTGAAAAATGCAAAACACAGAGGATAATAATATAATAATCACTTGGGAAAAACAAAAAAAATCATTTGGAAGTTGTGACAAAAATTGTTGTGGCTTGTTAAAGCACCATATGACTCATCACAATTTTTTTTTCAAATTTGTAAAACCCCAGTGATATCCTAATGATCTCTAATCCATTAGTCTTTCTGTGTTTATGCACCTGAATCACTTCCCTCATGGTGAACAACTTCGTAGATGACGCCATCATAAACACAGTCTAATTGTTTACATAACAAACCGAAACGTCACTCGGGCCTTTTTGGAAATTTTGTCGCAAAGTGCATTGTGGGAAGCGAAAGCGGTTTCTCACAGATCACCCAGCATGAAAACGAGCCAGATCACTACAACGTAAAATTATAGTCCACCAGGGTTGTTTTAAAGAATAAGCATAGTCGGTGGATGGAGGTAAAGGCGACATTTGGGTTCAGTGAAGAGACAGTGAAACTGCTTTTGCGTGGAATTCTCATTCCCACAATGCACTCCGTGACAAAATTTCCAAAAATCCCCGAGTGATGTTTCGGTTTGTTATGTAAACAAGTGGACTGTGTTTATGATGGAGTCATCTTCAAAGTTATTGACTGTGAGGGAAGTGATTCAGGTTTTTACAAATTTGAAAAAAAAAATTGCGATGAAAGTCATACGCTGCTTTAAGGCTTAATTAGTGCTGCTTTTTGTCTGATTAATAATTTCAGTACAAATTATTAGTTGCAGTTTTTTTGTAATCATTTTGTTGTTTGTCTGTCCATGTCCAATGCAGAGATTTCTGCACCAAATTTATACCGTGGATGTGTTTTGGTATGAAGCAGAAGAATATTGAAAATAGGTGACTTTGACCTACTTTTTCAAGGTCCAATGGCCTTGTGCAGTTATAATATCTGAGTACTTTCAAATATAAATATGTATGTTATACGTTCTACACAAAGACAATCTAATCTAAATTATAGGGCAGTAACTTTCACAAGAATCTTACACTATATTTGGCTGAGGGGGATTAAAAGTGGACAGCACATTATGTTTATTATGTGACCTGGCGACACATCCAAAGTGTACCCTGCCTTCACCTGAAATGTAGCTGGGATAGGCTCCAGCACCCCCATGACCCTCTAAAGGACAAAGCAGTCCAGAAGATGAATGAATGAATGAATGAATATTTCATCTCATAGTGTCATAGATTTTCAATTTTTCTTTTTTTGAATTTGTTCAAATATTGGCAAGTTCAAGATCACATAATGTTTAGTGCACATGATGTATACAGGTAGCAACATCCTAGATTCAAACGAATTCATGACTGAATGCATTAACATGTCAAAGTCTTACCTGGCCCACAGACTTTGGGGAGGAAACAGGGCCTGAGCCAGTAGACTCTGGTACAGATACAGACAAACCATGTGGCCACCAGTGAAGAAGCCCACCATCACACACAGCGCATTGAAGCCCAGGTGACTGATGGGAAGGTGGCAGGCCCACCAGGTGCACACGCCAATGAAGAGCAGAAAGTAGATGGCTGAGAAGGCGGACGGCAGGGTGATACCTGAGCGAAAAAACACAGGATGATGTCACTGTACAGAGGAGCTGGATATCAGCTCTCTATTGCATTAATGGGTCTTGAATATGACACTGTGAAATATATTATGGCAGTCAGATTCAAAGAATCCAGCCCAGCACTTTCAGAAATATCATATGAACACTGCCTCCACAGACAGACCTGACCCCTACCCAGTATAGGAATGCGATCCAGCCAAGCTTAGAGAAAGACTGAAAGCAGAGATGTTTTTTTTTGTGGTATTTACATGTTATATCTTGTATTAAACTCAATTAAAGTAGAATATAACTGTCCAAACCTACACTAAACTGAACCATGTCATAGCAGCTGAATTTCAGGCATTGATCACATTCACACAGCAGTCCTTTTCCTCTGGTGTCAGTGTCTGTTATCTAAACAGTAAAGTCATACTGCTGTTTTCCTGACATATATAAATGCTGCAAATTTGTTTTCAGTTCTCCCTAACTGATCAGACGCTGAAAGGACAATGGTGGCGTTTCAGTAAAATGTCAATTGTATTGTGCTATGAAATGTGAATTATGTACATTTCTGTAATGTAGTTTGTGTCATGTTGCCAAAGGGTGAAACACAATAGAAACAGTAGAGTATTCTGCTGTCATTTATCTGGGCTATATCAAAATGTATTCAGAAAAGGACGGAAATTTCAAGATAAGATTTTAAAGATTGTCTGATGCTGGCAAAATTAAATTAGGCGTAAATTAATTCTAAAATATCAGTGCACATCAACTTAACCTTGAGATCCAGCAATGCTTTTTTGTCCTCTGTAAGGGACAAGAGTTTCACAGCTTTACTGGGTTAAAAAAAAACATCATGTGCCCGCACTTAAAAACCCTCGGCCTTCAGTCCAATGCGTGGGTTTCCTTATCATTGGTTATCTGATGCCCCCCCTCTGGTTGAGAACTACAAGTGCACGCCAATGTTTTTGCACATACGGACAGACAGACGGATGACGAACTGATGACAATACTCTGCAGCAAGGGCCGAGGGTAAAAAACTGTTCACCGCAAAGGACATTCCATTAAAAAATAAATAAGTAAAAATGCATCTGAAAAAACTGTTGCATTATGTTGTTTCCAATCAAGACAATTATTTAATGTAAAAAAGCAAAAGCTTTGACTTTCCTGGGTATTTATTAATTTATTCATATGTGGATGTAGCTTACAATAAATCTTGTAAAACCTTGTTTTTAGTAGGTGGTTGTAAAACACACCTGTGTTCTAGTGTGCATAATGTCACATAATGTTCCTGCCTGAACCTGAATGTGTCTGAAGTTGGACTGGATACTGCTGCTCGTACCTGCCAAAGCCAACAGGCTGATGGCCAAGATTCTGCCCAGGTCACGCAGAGCTTTACGGGCTGTGGCCTTCAGACGTTCTGCGAGCTGCTTAGCTCGTGTCGCTGTTGACACTTCTTCATCGATGTCACCGGGTGATGACCTCTCCTCTTCATCTCCTGATGCTGCCTCCGTCTCCGTCTCCACCTCCTCCTCTTCTTCCTCTTCTTCTTCATCATCTGTGTGTCTGTCTGACAGGTAGGCTTCTAGCTGAAGTGAGACAGGGACACAGTCACAGTTAAAGTTTTCCTAACAGACACCTTGTTGTGGGTAAGAAATTCTACTAAGCAAATTATTAGAAATTTTATTAAAATGACCAGTCTGTTAGCATATGTAACTCTGTTGAATTTATGTTAGCATTCATTCAGTTTTGGATTATATGGTCTGTCAAATAGCCTGCTAATGAGAACAACATTAGCATTAATTCACTCCTCACACTTCCCCAACCCCACCCTTTTGTCGCAATATGGTCACCTCTGATCCAAAAAAGGCAGATAACACCAAACATGCTAAACTCAATGCATCACTTATTGGTACCCAATCTTGATATTTGGGGGTGATGATAAAACCACCCCCAAGCTGACCTGTCATCCTGGCTCCCCCTTGCCTAGCATCTTTGTACCGTACTAGATCCATACCGTACTAAATCATGTATGTCCAGTAAGTATGGAAAGGTTGGAAGGGGTAGGATTAGATAAGTTTATACTTCTTCCTCCTCCTTTTCACTCATATAAATTTTGAGGCTTAAGACGTTGCAGTTTTAAGTTACCATCTTGTTTTGTTCTCATTCTCTTGATCATCATTTATTTGCATTTCTGCTTTAATATTGCCATTTACATGATCGAAATAAAGATATCAATCAATCAATCACTATGTCGCCATGCTGTTTCTGCATATCATTAGTCTCATAGCATAAATGCATAAGTCCTATTTTTTTAGGTCACAGCCAATTATAAAAAAATAATCAGTGGTCTTAGGAGAGTTTGGCCAAAAATATGGCTTAGGCAATTATTCTATGAGGCTAACAATATTTAGAGTTTGCTGTGGGTCTTTATTTGGGTCCCAAATCCAGGAACAGCTCAGTTTCAGCTCAGCAACACTGCTGACTCAAAATACATAGGCCACATGACCCATGGAAACAACTATGGGTACCGATGTGGTATAAAAACCTGAATTTGGTTTTTACCTCTGCAGGACATGTATGTTAATAAGCCATGTTATAGTCTATGGAAAGTTTTATAGTGCCCCCAGTCTGTTCCAAACTGCTTATACTGCAGTATATGTGTAGTTTATGGGTGAGTGCAGCCACATGAGGCTAAAACACTTTTGTTTACTAGAGCTTTTCACGTCTCTGTGTTAAAGATTGCACATGTATTACACAGGCTACTGTGTTAACACATAATTACAACATGGGTCAGTCAGACCAAAAATAGAGATCTTTTTATTTCAACTGCAAAAATAAAGATATGTTTATGTGAAGCTACAGTATAGGTGTGTTTCACGAAGTGACTGTAATAAAAAGGAGTGACAGGTGGCAGAGGAAATGCTTATTATTGCTGAGACAGAAATATCCCACTAACTGGTGTTCCTCTTAAAGTCTGTCACTTCATTCCTGTGTTAAGTATCCTGTCTAAACTCCAGCCACACTTGGACATCTGTTGGCATCTGGATGCATCATGGAAATAGGTAAAATTGTGCCAGAAACCAGGTAGCTAGAAGGATTAGACAGATTCAGAAGTTTGTAAACTTTTTATACTTTAAATTATACAAAGAATTTATCCTGTTTTAATGATAAAAACTTTCATTCACATGACAATGTTAATGATTTGAGTTTTATCATGATAATGATTTCTTTGTAGTTTAAAGGATGACTTTTGGTTCTTCATGAATGTTGAAGACACCAGAGATGTCTATGGTTTCACATTTAATTCAGTCAGAATATTTTAGAGTAAGTAAGTAAATAAACCACATGATGTAGTGTCATCAGAAGGCGGATGGTAAAAAGGGTGAAAATTTCTTAATGCATTGTGATCAAGCATGTGGACAGTGGGGATAGTGACTATTCACAGTTCTACTTGTAATGCACGACACAAGGATATATGTTCTGTTTTGTTAATATTTGTTTGTTGTGAGACAGTATCTGTGTGATATGAGTAAATCATACAGATACTGGCAAAGATTCAACTGTTTATTTAACAAACTGTTGATGTCTAACTTTAAAAGCAGTTTCTAAACACAATGGTTCAGAATAATCAGTTCAAAATAATTTACATAAATAATTCTATTAATAAATGAAAAAGTAGCAACATACAGTAAGATACGTGAGGCTATGACACATCGAGAAACAGCTGCATCTGCTTCTTCCTTTTCTCAAAGAGGCAGAAATGCCTCTTTGTTGTCTTTGAGTCTGTTTTCTGTTGGGAGTTGATGTTAGCTAAGTGCATTTCTAAGCTAAGAGTCTGTCGATGCTGCCTACATCCATGACAGCAGCCTGTTCACTGATTTCTATGTGATACAAAGTGAAAGGTCAGTGGTGACATACACCACTAGGAATGTTCAACCTATAGGAACCAGGAATCCCCACACATAAAACCATGGAATTTATCTCTTTTTCTTTTGAGATGGCAGTGCACCCTGACTCAGCAGCCTCTCACATGGAACAACATTTCAGTGCTTCCTTTATAATCACCCGGGCACACAATACAGACAACATGTCTGTGTGTCCATCTGTCTGTCATGTTTTTCTTTCCAGAACAGAACTGGTAAACCTTCAATACTTTTCCACTAAAGTTGCTGCATTGTACCAGTTATGTGTAAAGCTGAAATGATTAATCATTAATTCATTAATCCATTAATCGACTAAATGAATTAAAAATTATTCAATTACAATTTTCCTGAATTGAGCTTCATTTCCTTAATTTTGCTGCCACTAGGTTCCACTGTTGTGTTTCACATGGATGATTTATTGTGATGCACATGACACCAGGATCAACACACAGTTGTATGTTAGTTCCATGCTAAGTTGATAGTCAGTTGGATCCAAATGTGTTGTAGACTGCAGTGCACATATTATTTGTAGATGTCACTGGACTTGTTTGTTGTTGTTTATATCTATAGATAAATTTATACATACTTTTATACTATTGTAATTGTTGTTGTTATTTCTATATAGATATATTTATATATCCTTTTACTTTGATACTTTTTGCGGTTGTTGTTTCAGCTGGTTCTGGAATAAAGGTCAAGTTGATATTTTCAGATATCTCTTTTTCACATTTTTAATTTAATTTTTTTGTGCTTATCTAAATAATTGTTCAATTAAATCCAAGAAAATGATCAACAGATTAATCAGTTACAAATTATTCATTATCATTATTAAATATATGACAAAAAGGATTTGAGAATCATTGTATTCTGTTTTTATTTACCTTATACACAATGTCCCAACTTCAGTGGAATTGGGGTTATACATGAACAGATGCAGGAAGTCATTTGGAAGAAATCATCAGATAAGTTCATATGATCATCCTCTTTTTAGATTTTCTTCCTTTTTCTTGTTCTTTTTTTTGCGTTAAAATCTGTTCTTCCCTTTTTATTTCCATCCTTCCTCATTTCCTCCAGACCTCCATCCTTCCATGTTGCTTTATTTGCTATCTATTTACTTTGTTTTTACTTCTGTGTATCATATTTGGGTCATTTTCAGTTAGTTTGACCTTTTTAATAGAGCTCCCACAGATTTAAACAAGAGTCACTGCTGTTTAGTCACTGGTGCTAACTGAAACCAGATCTGCACAAACATGTGAACACACTCTCTTACACATAAACAGTGTTCTGACAGAGAAGCTACATTGTATTTTGTATATTTTAAATTATCATAAAGAGAATACCTTACAAGTCTCACCTTCTTGTGAGTACAAAAATTAAAGCTAATCACTTGCTTAATTTAAAAAAAAAAAAAAAAAAACCTAGCTGAAGTCATATACTATCTGACTGTATTTAAGCAGAACGAGTGGTGCCAGGCACAACAAACCCCGCCCCTCGCAAACATTTTACCTGATTTGCCCTATCTCTTATCATTGTGAAAACACACTTTTAGTGACCTTGACCTTTGACCTACATTCACCAAAATTTATTGGGATCTATTCTGGATCACCTTGCACCTTTCCTGAAAATTTCAGGGAAATTGGTCCAATAGTTTTTGCATAAAGTTGCTGACAAACAAACAGACAGACAGACAGACAAAAAAAAAAAACAAAAAAAAAAAACAAAACCAATACCCTCGCCTCCCCTTTGGGGGGCAGGGTAAAAATAGACTAAAGTACAACTAATTGAAAACTGGAACAACTTTTTAGTTTTGCTCCCTAAATTTTAACACAAAAAAATTTACTTTTTAATACTTACATTTTCAAAATAGCCTTGTTATTTTAGGTTTAATGGATACAATGGGAGTTATGTGTTATCTTTATTTTCTAACACTGTGCCAAAACAACAAGACTGGCAAAAAAAGATAGTGCACCCACCAATGCACATATAACAAGACAAAAACAATGCAAAATACCTAACAAGACAAAAATAATGTAAAAGATTTAACAGAATGAAAACAACATAAAATTCAACATTCATAACATTAAGTTTATCTGTGGTCGGTCTACTGATTCTGATTCAATTTACTGTTAGAACATCTTCAAATTCTATTAACATCATCTGTGCACAAACAGCCCAGAAAAAGACCAACTTCTGATTTTTTTTATTTTGTGGACATTTCACAGCCTGGACTTTCCACTTTTGCTGCAGTTCAAGAAGTAGAATCAGTACATCTATTTTCACCACAGTTTGTTTTGTTCTGTACTTAAGTACTTGGGTAAAGGGAGGTGAATTGGGATAGATCATGACAAGCAAAAGTTACAACAAAAAAAAGACATTTCCATCATGACTCACCGATGTAATATTGGCAGCAGCCACCATTTCTCTGTTTCTGACCAATTTGTTGCAAAGAATCATGGTTACTAAGGCAACCACACACACGCCCACGTCAGGACAATGGAGACGGACAATACTCCAGGGATCATCCAGGGGAAGCCTACAACACACATATGGATTAGATTTTAAGATTAACATTTACGGAACACACCTGACCTGCACACGGCTATAAAGGAAGTGCAGTGGTGTTGTGCTTTTAATGGTACACTATTTTATGGCTGCATTTGCATTTATTTCAAATTTATACTATTAAGCTTAGTAACAGCAAATCAATCAGTCATGGTATGGATGATTAATGTGATGCAGTTGTATTTTTACACACCTGGACAGTCCTATATGTCTGCTTATAGTGTCCCATTGCGAACAGTTCTCCCCGATGGCGATGTCCAGAGGTGGGTAGGTATACAGTATCGTCTGGAAGCAGATATGAGCCAGTACAAACAGAAGACTGGTACAGAAAACCGCTGTAATAAACCGACCTGTATGACCTGCAAGACAAAGAGATAAAAGACATAAGACATTAATCCACGCAGTACATAAAGACAGTGTGAAAGGAGCATTTTGAAAGTTAAGTTAACCCTCTGGTATCCCGCCCAGAAAGGCCCTTCCTAAACACCGAAAGCGCATAGTCTGAGCAGCACTGTAGTAATGACAATTTTTTTCATACAGTTGGTTTTTAACTCTTTTACATTTTTTTTGTATTTCATCAACTTGGCCCACAAACAAAAATACCAAATACTCAATAACTGTCATATTTTTATAACCCTTTAAATGCCATCTTTGTAATGTAAACAAACTATTTTTTTCTATCCAAAAAACATGTTTTTTTTTCATATACTACATAAAAATTGTTTTGTTTTGTTTTTGCAGCCTGGCATATGTCAATGATCAACAGCAACACTGATAATATGCATTATTATTTTTGTGTTAGGTTAAATATTTAATTGTGTCAATGCACATTTTTTACTCTCTTGGTAGAAGTTTCTTAGTGTAGTGATTTTCCATTGTTTACAATGTGCTGAGTTTAGAGACTGGGTTAGAATTTTTAAAATCATGCAAAAATTAACAACTTTTGAATTCTAACCTAATATATTTGTGAAAAATAATATGACCTTTTATAACATGAAGTGCAAAGTGTGCATAATATGCCCACCCAGATACCAGACGGTTAATCTTCAGACAAGGATGGTCAAGTACTGCATCACTGACTAATATAGAGTCAAGTCATGATGAGGGCATGAGCACGTGGTAGATTTTGAGGTATTAGAGGTATTGGAATGCAGTGCAAATAGCATATTCAAGATGCAGCTGTCTAAATGTGCTGAAGCTCTTTGTTAAAGGACTATACCTTAGACTGTACAGTATATAACTGACGGACAGTGAAACTGTGATACGTATTGGTTTCCATACTGCTGTTTTGAAGCCTGGTGGTTCTTCATGGAGCCAGTAATGAGCATATCTGGACAAAAAGGGCAGATGTACAGGAAGGTGAGGAAGTGAGGGGCTACGGGTGAGCTGCTGCTAATCAAGAGCTTCAAGGTTAAAAGGTTAAGTTGCTTTATTATCACTGTAGGGAAATTCAGCCTTTGCATTTTACTCATCCTAATCCAGACACATAGTACCTAGCATTAGCATTAACACTAGTACATAGCACACATTAGGTGCAGTGAGCTGCCATTAAAAGCACTCAGGGACCAACTCCAAATCTTCATCAGCATCATTGTCACACCACCCCAACCCCAAAAGAACTGTGTAACAAAGTACAACTACCATAGAGGTATCTGCCAGGGAAAAAATATGTTTTATTAAATAAACAGACACTCTGAAAGTGTTACTCGACAAATAAGAAAGCTGTCACCCAGTGCTGTCAATGCTTGGCATGGCAGCCATCTCAGCTCAAAGACTAACCTGCTTTATTATCCCCATAGGCAAATTCAGCCTGCATTTCAATCATCCTAACACACACCCAGTACCTAACTGTAAGCTACCACTGAGCGTACTCAAGGACCAACTCCAGGTTTTTTATGGCCAGCATCCAGCAGAGGTCAAATGGTAATATTTTTGAGGTACTTGGCTTCGTTTTGGAGCTGAAATCCTTGCACCTTGATCTTTCCCCAACAGTAGCAGACCTTAGTGAATGGCATTATTAGATCTAACCAGAAGGGAATCAAATGAAAAACCATTTCAAATGTGGTAGAAAGTTATCCATCAATTAAATATACTTGACTGAATAGCTGAAGGAAAATGATGGCCTAACAATGATGAAAAATCCACAGCAGACTCCACAAAATGTAAAAGGCTCATTCCACTAAGGGGGTACTAAGGGAATCTAATAGGAAATAATACTTTCTCATTTTTCACAATGACACTAATATATGTATTGTACAATATATATTATACCTTTATCTTTTTATTTTGTTAAAACCCCCTTTAAACCCAGTGGAAAGACTGGCACATCATCTAAGGTTACTGGCAGTTATTCTGCCTTTTCAACATGCACATCTTTCATCTCTGCATTTCTAAAAGTACTTCATCATCATTCTTCATCATCAAATTACAGATTGTCAGCATTGCCTTCGTAGCTGCAGAAACATA
>JAPQRP010000009.1:32574267-32584484 GCA_037367295.1 Apogon hyalosoma | reverse complement strand
TTTGTCAGATTCAAGTTATTTCTGTGACGATTGTGGGTTTTTCTTTCATTAACAGAGGGATACCAACAATTTGGACCATGTGTGTACTTCAACTTCAGCAGCATCTGTGCAGATAGGCTTCATTTTGTATTAAATTTGACATACAGAATTCTGTCATCTACAGAAAGTTTCTCCCGAAATCTGTGCTTGACTCAAACTGCTGTGTTATATTTTTGGTTCTTTAGATGTGATTGCTGTGTAGCTGAAATTGAGTGTTTTAATTGTACTTTTCCTTCCAAGAGTTGTTGTTTTTTTTTTTATTTATTTATTTTTAGTTTAAAAAAGAAAACATATTTGACAATTTTGTGGGCTGAAGTTGTAGAACTTGGGTGTAATTATTTTTAGCTCTGAAAAATAGTATTGTTACTATTGTGATGGTCACAGCAACAATGTCAAGTGTAACTTTATTTTTTGAATTATATGTCTATGTGAACAAGTTCAAATAAAATATTAAAAAAATAAAAGGTTCCTGAGAAAATAGCAACAGAAAAAAAGACTGCTTTGTAGACTTATATTCTAGCTGTTTGAACCATCACACACTTGGTTGTTATGTTCCAGCTGGCCTTGACTCTCATTTAGACTTGTTAACACAGGCAATACAAATAGCTTTCATCTTTTATTTATACCCCAATCTGGCAAGATGCCTCTTCAGAGCCCATCTCAACACTGTCTTTTCATTTCCAAACCTCTGTCTCACACTCTCTCATTTATACGAGTGACAGACTGCCTGAATTTACTAACATGCAGTACAGTGTAAAGTTGGGCCAGAGTATGGAAACATTATATGGCGCAAGTGGAATGGTTTGGCCACAGAAGTTTCCTAATGGTTTCCTTTAGCTTTCAGGAGAGTAAAGAAGGTGCAGAGACACAGTGGTCTGCAGGAAATGCAATATAAAAATATGTGAACCAGTAAAATCTGTATATGTCAGATGTGAGAGGAAGGAATAGTTCAGTTACTATGGCAGGTAGAGCTGCAGCTATTAATTACCTTTGTAATTGATTAATCTACTGATTATTTTCTTCAAATTAATAAGTGAAACAGACATGTCTGAAAATGAGAAACAGCTTGTCCTTTATTCCAGAACCAACTGAAAGACCATCCACAAAAAGTATAAAAGTAAAAGGATATATATAAAAAAAATCTATATAGAAATAGCAACAAAAACAATATAAAATATAAAAATATTTACTGATATAACAAACAAGTCCAATGACATCGACAAACAATATGTCCACTGCAGTCTTCAACACACTTGGATCCAACTTATTAACAACTGAACATGGAACTAACACACAACTGAAAAAAATAAAGACAAATATTTGTAATGTTTGTGTGAAAGCTCAAAATTTTAAAGAAATGATGGTTCCAATGTAGAAAAGGGAACATAGACATTCTCTGCCTTTTTTGTCCTTGTCTCTTCTGAGCTACGCGTCATGTGCGTCACAGTAAGTGTCTGTATGAGACACAACAGTGGAACCAATGTTTAGCAACAGTGAAATTAAGGAAACAAAGCTTTGATTCAAGAAAATTATAATTGAATTTTTTCTTTCCATCAATTTGAGTCAATCAATAAATCGTTTCAACTCTAATGACAGGTTGCAAGTATTTGGTAATAAAAACAGACATTACATTACTGCATGTTCCACCTTTTTTTAACGCTTCTAATTCAATTCTGATATGACTTATAGGCAGTGGTGTAGGGGTCCCTGGAGAAGTGGGTATACTCTCAATTTTTGCCTTTTTTAAAAGTAGTCCAGAAAAACGTCCTGTTTTAGAAACAGTGACATATAAGACTACTCTATTTAGTTTACCCAAAAATCTGTCAGTAGTATTTGCTCACTATTTTAAAATTATGACTTGATCAGGAGATGTTTTTAGGTTTTACTGGTCACACAAGCAGCCTGCATGAATGTAAATGTATTCAACATGAAGCAGACATAGGATAATGGTAGCCTCAGAACGTTAGTCTACTCACACAGTTTAACTATTGGCAACAAAATCTCTTCTCTAAATGTGCAGTCAAATGGGCAGTAGTTTAAAACAGTGACTCATTTGGAAACCACCTTAAAACTTACATCAGAATTATATAGTCCATGAAAGTAGGTTCTCTTGATATGTGTCACTCACTTGACAGATGTTTGCTATGCCTTTCTCATTCACATTTCCAATAATCATGCATATTTCAATGAGACTTGCAGTGACCTGTCAATCAAAAAGAGTGTCACTGGCACCTGAGGTGTCCAATCAGGTTCCAGAGGTGACCAACACTAGTTAGCAATATTTTCCTCAGAATTACCCGACTTGCTCTGCCTCTGATTGGCTCATCAGTCCTCATGCCCAAAGTTAACCAATGTAATCAGTGAAGGCAGAGAGTATTAACCAATTAGAGGCAGAGTAGGGCGGGTCATGGCTTCACCATCCAAGGGGAAAAAAATGGGTAATTTGGCTCAGATACTACTGAATGGTGCACATCAGGGGGGATTTAGAAATGGATATACGCAATGCTGACAGAAAAATAAGCAGGTATATGGCAGATAACGGCATATACCCTGGACGACACCACTGCCCATAGGACTCCCCTTACACAAGTGACTATTAACAACAGGAGAAATGACATAGAATGTTACAAATCATACTGAAAAGTTTGCACAAGCATCCTTCCTCCCAACTTTCCAGCATTTGCTGCTCTATAAATATGGTAGTATGTTAGTTTAGTGTCTGGAGAACTTGTCACTTCAAATGGGACACATTTGTCTATGGGACAGTCTTATGTAAGAGGTAGACACAGGCATGATGTCCCCCCTGGTCCCCCTCATGTCCTTCAAGTCTGAACTTTCAATGTGATCGCACTTTGTCAAATTGGGTGAATAGTCTTCATTGAAATTTTCTAAGTTAAAATTTTTTAAAATTCGTAAAAAGTCTAAAAACTGATATCCAGCCATTAAACTACGCAGTGCACCTCTCCTAGTGGTAAAGAACATGAGTGTCAAAAATCGGGTGAATAATCTATAATAGTCTAGAATAACTGGACAAAAATCTTGGACAGACTATAATACTAACATGATGTTACTAATACAGTAATATCATGCAACAAAAGAACTTTTTTTTTTTCTGTCATTAGGGTAACTTAACATTGTAATACCAAGTCTTTTCATGGAGGCCTTATCAGGGTCAGGGTTAGGGCTTTTAACATGCATGAGGCTGATATGCATGTATTAACCCATTAAGACCCAGTGCTTCTTCTGTGGCAGCTCCCATATTCATTTTTCTATCTATTTAATCATTCTTAATTGATTTATCACCATTTACTATAATATTATCCTCTGTATTTTGTGGGCTTTTTAATATAAATCATGCATTTTCCAATACTTAATTTTCTGATCGTGTAGATGTTCATAAAAGCTCAGACAAAAGTTGTGTTTAATTATATCTGAAACAAGAGACAAGTGAAGAAAAAGTGACTTTTTCAACAAAATATATCATTAACTGAACATAAACCCAGTGTGTCCATTCACTGTCATACCTTCTTCATGACAGAAGTGTAAGCCTGTCCTCAGGCAGCTCTGTCTTATAGGAAACTGAAGCCCCTTCAAAGTCACCACAGACCACTTACAAAAAGAGCCAATTAAAAAAACCCTGTACTTTTAACTTTAACTAATGCATCAAAACACATTAGCTTCCAAACAAACTCAAGCAGTAGTAGATGAGCAAAAATTACCTTTTACATCAAAGAAGGATTGCTTTGAAGTGTGACATCACTGTTTATTAAAAACAATATATTGTATTATTTTATAAAAAACAAACAAAAAAAAATCAACAACTTGCCCTCTGGTGCGTCATGAGATGCTCTCACATTATAGATCTCCATTGCACATCCTCACTGCTATCATTTCTGTTGAAGCCGTCAATCAATCAATCAAATTTTATTACCCCGCCCCCCAAAGGGGAGGCGAGGGTATTGTTTTTGGTTAGTTTTTTTTGTTTGTCTGTCTGTCTGTTTGTCAGCAACTTTACACAAAAACTACCGGGCCAATTCCCATGACATTTTCAGGAAAGGTGCAAGGTGGTCCAGAATAGATCCCATTAAATTTTGGTGAATGTAGGTCAAAGGTCAAGGTCACCAAAAATGTGCTTTTGCAATGATAAGAGACAAGGCAAATCAGGAACTTCCTTTTCATTCCTGTATACTCAATTTTGCATATAGCTTCTTTTTGCTCTCGCTGTTGATGTGCATTGACATCAGAACCTTGAAGGCTGAATTTAAAGACTCTAGGTCAAAGGTCAAGGTCACATTAAAGGTAAAAATCGAACTTTGGATATAACTTTTGAACTATTCATTTTAGAGACTTCCAATGAGCACTAAAATGCTCATATTTCAATTCTGCATCTTGTGTGTATAGATTTGGACCTATTGTTGACCCAAGAGGTCAGGGGTCACTCAGTCAATATCTAAAAAACTAAAATGGACTATAACGGAAAAATGAGTGGAGACAGAGACTTAGTTCCTGTTATTGGCAGATAGGAAACCTGGCATGGGCTTCAAAATGGAGTCATGACCTTTGACTGAGTGACCCTGAAAGGTCACAATCAAGGTCACATGATTTTAAATGGTTGTAACTCCAAAAAGAGTGGTGACAAGTACTCAGTTACTATTGTTGACAGACAGGAAACTACATGTAGGCTCCAAAATGGCATCATGACCTTTGACCTTGAGTGACCTTGAAAGGTCAAACCCATAGTCTCACGTTTTGAGAGGGAGATGTCCATTAAGAGCTAAAACATTTGCGAGGGGCGGGGTTTGTTGTGCCTGGCACCACTTGTTTATAACAAAAAGTTATCTCATGCCACTTTACATATAGAGCTGGTCAAAACCAGACTCTTGTCATGGCTGTTTTTCAAGTAAGTTAATTTCTTTCAGAATGCAACCAAAATGGACAGCTAGTAGAGGAGATATTCACTAAATGTGACAAAAAGTGAAATAGATATTATTCAACTTTAATTACTGACCAGTCTTCTGGGAAATCAATAGAATAGGTAATATTAAGGATGTGGGATTCACCCTCAAATGGTAAAAGTGGTGTTCAGAGTGGAGAGTACTACTACAGCAATGGTCAAAACACAACTACAATGAAAAAAATGAAAAGGGGAGGAATCATGCCCTTAGACATCCTCTACCCTCGATGTCAGGGGTGGGCAACCTGTGGCTCTGGGGCCACATTTTGCGCTTCATTCTGATGTTATGCAGTTGTAAAATGTAAACTACTCATAGTCAGGCACGTTGTTTTTTAATTTTACCTTGTTCCTATATTTTATAACCTTTTGTATATCCTTTATATGTTGTATGTATTTCTTCTTTCTGATAGAGTTCACATTTCAGTATTTCTTTGTAGTTTTGTACATTGTCAGTATATTTCAATATATATTTTCAGTATAGTTTTGTGTGATTTTTTTAAATACCTTCTGCAGTCTTTCATTTGCACTTTAAGAATCTGTTGCTAAAACAGAACAGAATTTTCACTGTTCCTGTAACAGTGGCAAAGATTACTATTTTAGACTACTTTTTATCTTATGACACTAAATGTATTCATCTGTATAAGCCTTCACATACCAGTTGATTTTTGTTGCTCAGCAGAATAATGACAAACGTCACCGTTTTCTTTAGTGTATTTCTTTAATGTCTCTGTAGTTCTGTACATGAAATAAAACTTTGATTTCATTTTGACGTATTCTTTATCCACTGATCCTAAAGAGCTTCTCACAGTCATCACTTTTAGGTAAAACAGTGAGAATGTCTTGGCTTTTTTTCTTTTCTTTTTTTTTTTTTAATTTCTGCTCAAAAATAGCTCTTTAGATAGTAAAGGTTGTTGGCCCATGCCCTACGTGAAGGTAAAATTAAGAGTATGAGCTTTGTACATGATTTATAGGAGCATAATTGAATATTTGAAGAAATTCCAGCTGGTGAGTCATCTCCATCTTGGGCTAAATCTGTCTCTTCATTCTCCACAGAGCAAAAACACTGCTGCTTCCTATTAGGCTGTTGAGGTTCTCGGGTGTGTGTGCGTGTGTGTGTGTATGTGTGTGTGCGCGCATGTGTCAGGGTCTTGGCAGTCTAGAGGGTTTTCCATTAGGGGAAATCCCCCCAGCGCTCCCCTTTTGTCTCCCTTTGTTTAACCACCAAAATAAAAGCCCTATGTATATTTTATTAAACAGATCAGACAGACTGACATAGAATGATACCAAAAGAACAAAGAGGCAAATCACAGAAGGCAGTACAGACGCACGTATGCATATGACATCCTCCTCTACCATGTCTGCTATTAGTATACACTTTATAATTTTGAGCCACATCATTGCCTCACTAAAACCCCATTCAGATACAGAATTTCTCCATTAACCGGTACCAGTTCAAGTGGACTCCGTTTCTGGGGTCAAAAGTTGTGACTAGTCTGTGTACTTTTTTTTTTTGTTATCACTTCCAAACTGAGCTGATACCAAATGTTGCCATGAAACAATGCAGACTGCTGCTACTCTCTTCACTATATTCAGTAAATCAGGGACTAAATCAGGGTCCGAGCACTGACCGGTGCAAAGCCAAAGCCATACAGCCACCTAGGTTTGAGCAAAACAGTAGGTCATATGAAAAGATCAATTATAAATTGAACAATCATAAGGTATACTGTTTCAGAGATGCCAAGTTATCAGGAGGGTGACCATTTGTTGAATGGTGAAGGCAATTTGGTCTTTTTCCACAAATGGCTTAATAGCAGCTGCGTAGAAAATTCCAAAAATCAAACCCCTAAGACCATGAATGTCAAACTCATTTTAGTTCAGGGGCCACATACAGCCCAATATGATCTCAAACAGGCCAGACCAGTAAATTAAAAGCATAATAACCTATAAATCATGAAAACTTCAAATCTTTGTTTTAGTGCAAAAAAAGTAAAATTAAAGTATGAAAATGTTTCTATTACAAACTATCCTTTCACAAAAAATGTGAATAATCTGAAAAACCATGAATAACCACACATTTCTTTAAAAAAAAAAAAAAAGGGAAATTTTAACAATATTATGCCTCCAGTTATTTATACAGGTACATAGGGCTGGGCGATATGGAAACATTAGTGTGTGTGCTGTGGCTGCTCTTACGCCTGTGCTGTGTGCGTCAACCTAACCTGACGTGGCTCCAGCAGATTGGTTTAGTGTGGCGCTACTTAATTATGATTGGCTGTTCTCACGTCTGTCAAAGCATGGATGAATGAATTCTATCGCAATTGTATCAAGCATGTCTCATATTTCTATTGGGGAAAAGTTATATCGCGATAATATATCGTGATCGTTCTATCACCCAGCCCTACGTGTACATTACAACTTACACATCGCAGTGGATCTACAAATGCACAAAACCTTTAGTAACAGGCAGCTAGATATGAAAAATATAGCATTTAACCTTAAAATCAATACAACCTGTCAAGACCTTCTGTAAGTTTTGCTCTTTGTAAATTCATCCCACAGGCCAGACTGGACCATTTGGGAGGCTGGTTTTGGCCCATGAGCTGTATGTTTGACACCCCTGCCCTAGACATTCTTAGATGTATCAGATACGTACATATATAGCAGGTCTAGTTCCCCAATAAGCCTCTTGATGTATACTCTAAACTCCACACAAAGTCCATCATTTTGATTTGAATATGCAATTTTGCCACAATTTTCTGCCATTTCTAGTCTTTGTACAGTTGATAACTGTATGTCAACACCTAATCTACATGTAAGATTTTATTACATGTAGGATTATAAAATTTCCTCATACTGGCAGCCCTGCCATGTAGGTATGAGGGCCTGACCATTGCTACTTGCAGTATCTAATCATATTCATTTATGACATCCTGCATACCACACCACGACCAAACAAAAAAATCCAAATGTATCAATGAAGTTCAGGCTTGGTGTTGAATTGAAGATAACATTGCATGATTTCTGGGGCATTTTTATTATTTTATAAAAAATATAAAATAAAACTGTTATTGTTGTCTTAATTATCTGCTGCTTTTTGCTTTATGTACTTTCCATTTCATCTTAATCCAAGGGGAACTTTCTGCCCTTGGTAAAGTTAAGTTATTCTTCTCTGCCTATACAGAACAATCCACCACAGAAAACAGTACCTCTAATCCTAACCTGAATATCAACATTAGTATCACATTAGTAAAACCTCCTCTGTCGTCACCATGTTTGTTATTACTGACTTTCTTCTTCTTCTCAAAAAACTTTAGTCTTCATCATTGTATTTACAGTGATGTTGATAGGTTTTCAATGTAGTGAGTCCCAGGGACCCACAGGTGGCAATTTGAGTGGGTCCCAGGGAAATTCAATGGGTCCTCAATTAAAAAAATGTATTTCTTTCCATTTCTTATATTCTTCTATTTCCTAATTTGTAGCATTAAACTCCTTTGATGGTGGTATGGTTTGACATGGTTATAATTAAGACATATTAATATTTATAAAATTAAACAAAATTCCAAATCTGAATGTTTATTATAAAACTGCCAAAGTGGCGCGACATAAAAAATTCAAATAAAATAGCAGAAAATAAAGCTGCAATGGTCTGCTGACCAGCAACTGGTTTAATTTTTTTCTTTGGTGGCATTTTTGCGTTCTTTTTCCTGCCAGCACTCTGCTCGAGAAAAAAAAACGGGATCTCGTCAGAAGCGCGACGTATGTGCAGATGCCGTCTGAGCATAACAAGTTACTGTGATTTCAAACACGAGTTGTTCACATATTCATGTATTGTTTTCAGGAGAAAAATTAAGTGCATCCCCAGGACGCATTGATAGTGAGTTTGCTGCATCCTTTCAGATTTTAATGCGTCAGGGATGCAGGATGCATACCTATCAACATCACTGTATTTAGTCAGTATGTTAATTAAGAGCAGCGCCCTCTGATGGATTTATTGAGAAAAGCTTCATTCAATGCACTGGACACATAGAAGTATGAAGGCAGTGATGTTTGACAATGTTAGAAACAGACACAGACATACTGATTTATGGACGTAAAGCGAACATAAATGAGCCTTCAGCTGTTCTGTGTCATGTGGAATAGACTCCATTTAGAATAGAATAGAATAGAATAGAATAGAATAGAATAGAATAGAATAGAATAGAATAGAATAGAATAGAATAGAATAGGCTTTATTGTCATTGTACTCCAAGTTACAATGAAATTGGTTCAGGATGCTCTTACCAAAGTGCAACAAATAAGATAGCAATAAATATTAAAAAAATAAATATAAAACCACACAGTGTAAAAACAATAAAATACAGCATACTGGAAAACTATATACTCTCTCTCATCCATACATCATTCCTATATTGCACATATTTAGATTTATGTTGGTGTGCTGTGGCCTTACCTTTGATGGTGTGTTTGTTGGGACACATAAAGCAGGGCAGCAGCAACAGGTAGAGGAAGTAAACCAGAGACAGAACATTGTAGCGAAAGATGGAAGCTGCAAAGACAAAGACATCAGAGTCAAAAAATCTGTACTGTACTTAACCCATAAAGACTCAAACATCCACCATCAAACAATATCTTCTGCTGATCTAAAATGTTTAATACCTGTTGATCCACTAATTCTATCAACACATGCAAATAATTTGTGTAAAATGCAGTTTGTCATCTTTTCATGGTCATCAGATATGACCCATTTGGACGTTCAGAGGCTACATAGTGAATGTGGAAACATCATCATCTTCTACAACATTGATTCACCAGTAAAACTCATGGAGTTGGATCAATGATAATCGATGAAGACAGTTTATGTTCATTTATTGATATCTTTCCTGAAAAGGTCACTTTTTCTTCACTTTTCTCTGATTCTGATATAATAACAACATTAATCTGAGCTTTTATGAACATCTGCATATTTAATAAATGAAACATAAGAAAATACCTGATTTTCACTGAAAAAAATGCAAAATACAAAGGATAATATTATAATAAATGGTGATATATCACTTAAGAAAGGTTACATACAGAGAAAAATTCATTTTGGGTTAAAACTAGAGGAAAAGTTCAAATACAAGATGGATTTGGCTCAGGCCAGAAGAGCAAAGATGGGACTGAAATCATAAATGAATCAACATGAATCATCATGTAATGTCAAAAGGATCAATCAATACATGAG
>JAPQRP010000009.1:32543287-32554577 GCA_037367295.1 Apogon hyalosoma | reverse complement strand
TAAGGTGCCATCTTTAATGCACATTTGTATGTTTGATGTTTACATGTTAATATTTTAATGTTTCTGCAACAGAAAGTACATTATGTGTGTTATTTTATTTGCTTTTTTCAAAATACAACTTGGTTAAATTATTTCATTGTGTGTATAAGTACATTTTGAACACGTTTCAACAATACCACGATAATAATTGTCACAATAATCTTGATATAAAATTTTCATATTGTTACATCTCTAGCCTGTCCACAGGTCAGGCTTTCAGTCCCCAATATGTTTAAAACACAATATCAATGAAGGAATCCTTTGACAGAGTGTTGCAAAATTTTGCATGAAAGCAATGTAGTCACAAGGATGAAATGACACAGACTCTACTTCAAGGCCATGGGTCAACGTCAAATGTTAGTCTGTTCTAATGAATGTGCCTTGAGAGATATTTTGGTAATGTTTTTTGTATTATATGTTTAAATCAGCCTACATGTTTTATCGTATGCCGCTTCTTGGAGGATATTAAAGTTTTTCAAAGTTTAGAATGGTTTGTAAAAGACAAGCAGTATGTTTAGCAGTATGTAGTCTTTATGAGCCATGGTTATCACAGTGCAGCTAAATGCAGTCAGTGACATATCAGTGACTGGTACGTTGACTACGATAAAATTTAGTGAAGAACTATAGTGACTTACAGTTAATCTGCTCAGAATCAAGATACGTAGAGGCTAGAAGTTTTCCATTTTGGTGGCAACATAAAGAAAATACTGATAAAGAAAAGGTCCCAGACAAATTGTGTAGAACCATACCATATAGAAAGGTAGCACAGAAAGGGTAGAATAGCCTTTGATTATAAATTGTGTCATTAACATGCACTGTACACGCAATTTATATTTCATGGTAACTACACTGAACAAGCAGATCAATAATATGTCCTGCATCCTCTAATAATAGTATTAAATACCATTTGAAGATCTGACATTATAATCCCCAACAGCCTTCATTCTGTAGTTGGTTAAATAGGAAATCAGTCACTGCCAAGCATTTTGGTGGTGACACAAATTGACACTGAATAAATGTGATTATATTTGCAGATAAAAGTCTTCAAAACTTATAAAAATGCTTATAATTGTTCTTCATTTTATCTCAGAAACACATGGGGAAAACAATCTGCAAAAAACTGAAGCAACAAAGGTTGTAAAAACTACCAAAATTTTGGCCATGACTGTAGATTTTCTATACGTTTTTTTGTTTGTTTGTTTTTTCACACCCAACTATAATTAAGCCTGTCACAACGTGACCTACATTATTAAATGCCATGGATAAAATGGTTTCCATTCAATTGTATAAACACTATTTTTATGGTGCTCTTTTAATGTCATCTTGTTGCAACCTTCCATCTACTATGGTTTAATGAGACCTAAGTGGCAAATTAACAACCTCAACTATATATAATTAAACTGTTTATTACAATGTATTTTATGCCTTGTATGTGTGCCCAAACATCCATGATGATGGAAGCCTTAGCTACATCCTAACTACAAGAACTATATCCTAGCTACAAAATATTACTACTAATAAATTACCTGAACAAAACACATAAAACTAATATATTTACATGTCCATGTTACCTTAAAAAAGGGTTTAATGATACAAATATGCCTAAAGTCCAGCTCATAATCACCTTTAAAATATCACCAAAAACACACAGGTCTCATCTTTATTTAAACTGAAATGGAGATAACATAAGTATCTCATAAGATTTAAGAGTTTCTTACAATCTTTAGTGAAGTATATTTTTATGTAACAATACAAGATTTGTTTAAGCATCATAAAAACAATGCATGTGTTTAAATTACAGAGTAGTGACTCCAGAATTTATATTAAAGAATATTTCTATCCACTACTTTTTAGAGCTGTAACGATATGAAAATTTCATATCACAGTTACTGTGACCAAAATGATCACGGTTATTATTATTATCGCGGTATTGTTGAAATGTGCTCAAAATGTTCAAAAAGTACTTATACACACACTGAAATACTTCAACCAAGTTTTGGGTTGTTTTTTTTTTTTTTTAATTAAATAAAATAACATGCACAATCCCCCTTCGCGGACAATTTTTTTCTGCATTTTCTGCAGATAGGTGGACCATCTTCAATTAGTTTCCCCTCAGTATCCTTTAAAAATCCAAAATACGTCCAGACTTCCGACTTTGTCCTTTTAGCTGTCCGTACAGGTGCCTTCCACCATGTTTTCAGAGGCCAAACATTACAAACTGTGAATACGCCTGGAGTGCTGCTGCTTCTCCAGGAAATGAGCAGTATCACCATGAGTTTTTCACAGCGTGGTAATCAAACACGGTTTTAATGATAAGTAGAATTTGAAACATTAATACTAACCGTCGGGAATTTTACCGCGGTTTATCATTATCCCGGTAATCAGTACATCCCTACTGCTTTTATATGAGGAACAAACCACCTTCAATTAAATAAAATGTTAAGACATTTTGGACATTTTTTTTAAATAACATTTTTGAACAAAGACTAAACTGATTAACATAACATAAAAAGCCTGAATTCTGAACTACTCAACCATTTTTGAACTCAACAAAAAAAGTTGAAGTATCATCTGTCTTGACTCCAGTGATTTCATTTTGCGCTTTTACGTCTTTTTATGCACATATCTTGAGACACATTTAAAAACGAATGGTCTAAAGTCAAAGCAGCAGAGTTAGTGCAGAGATCTGTTGCGTTCCACATAATGTACAGTACAGACTGAACTCCCAAATATGAGATGGAGATCTGATGTGTTATTACAGATGTGTGTTGTTGGGTTTTTTTTTGTTTTTTTTTTTTTTTTGGAGTGGGCGTTCATATCATTGTCAGACTGGTTTGCAATTTGCATGCAAAGCAGGGCACATGTGCATGCAGCAGTTTGCAGAGTCCTATGTACTTTAATACTTTAATGTGTACTGATATGATGAATGGACAGATATGCAAGAGTTTATGAAAGTTCCTAAACTCTTGCAACACAAGTAATTGTAGCAATAAGTTACCTTTACACTAATGTGCAGTACAGCGATACTAAAGTTGACTAGAAAACCACTTGGAGAGTGCAGACCTCTGCCAAAGCAGATCAGTCACTACCCCCTGATCACCACCAAAATTTTAGAATTTGTTCCTTGTGCCAGTATCAACATTTCCTGAAAATTTCATCAAAATCCACCCATAACTTTTTGAGTTATCTTGCTAACAGACAGGCAGACAGACAAACAAACAAACCCCAATGAAAACATACCCTCCACCATCCTTATCAGGTAACAAACAGTCTGATTAAAAGCAACTCTGTTTTCAGTCTATTTGCTTGATGGTTTCGGCAGCTGTGACCTGATGCACTGCATGTTCATGTGTGCGGTAATATCTTGGTGGTGGCATCTTTCATTTCCTTTTGGCTCAGAAGAAATTCATGAGTCCTGTTGACAAAACAATGCAAAGTCTATCTAGAGACATCCTGTCAGGACTTGCACACAAAAACTGAAACAGATTATTCATAGAGTCATTGTAGAGGAAAACGGAAACTACACTCTTCATTTGGTGTGTATGTGTTTTTTAAAATCAAGAAAAAAAACTGATTAGAGGTCTGCATTATAAAGATTAGCAAAATGTCTTTAATCTTAACATAAACTTTTTGGTAGAACAAAAGTGTCGAAGTTGTATACAGAGTGATTTATGATGTAACGCTGTACAGATGAGCTGCTCTGAAACTCTAACCTGCATTATTAAAATACCTGCATTTAACTGAGAGGAAAGGTGTCCACACTGAAATATGTATTTGTGTATTTTAACTGACTAACAAAAGCAACAGTGCAGCTATATGCATGTTAAAAATAGTGGCAGCTTGTCAATAGAGGGCACTAGCGCACTGCCCCACCTGTCTCACATGAGGAAGAAGATGATAGGAATCACCTGAAATAATTTTACAAAAACACTGATATTTAAATAAATGAGCTATGTATGGTAAGCCAATGAGTACTGTGTATGATCTGCATTCAAGTGTAGTTTAAAAATGTTTTCAGGTCATTTAATGAGTAGTCAAGTCACATGTTTCCTCTTTGGGGCGTGGCCCAAGAACTCTATAGAGTCTCATTATAAATGGTGTGTGTGCAGTAGACCCCCTCCAATTCAAGAGACAGGTGAGCCTCAGGGTGCAAAAAATTGCACCCACGCATCACCCACATGAATAAACATTACATCCCGAAAAGATTCAAGATTCTCCTCAGAAATGGAATCAGCAAATAGGTCGGTAAGTAATGCTACTGACCTATGAGTGGACGTAGCTGGATAGCTCAGTGGTTAACACAATGGACATTTAATGCGGGGAGGCGCAGGACCAATTCCCGTCACGAGTGGTATAAGTGATGTTTAAACCCTTACATTGATTTTCTGTATTTTCAGTGCCATGCGATCTACCTGTACTAACTTCACCCCTGGTCTAAATGCATCTGCCAAACTATCAGTGGAAAAAACACTGATCAGGGACATACCTAACTTTAACAAGAGTCATAGAAAAATGTGCATGTTTGAAGGATAGACAGTGTAATTTACATATAAAAAATGGCAATGGCTACTGCCACAGTACTGTGACACGAAATGTCACTTTGTCTATTGCCCCAGAAAAAAATCACATGTTAGCATTTGTACAAGAGCCAATCATGGAAACTGTTCCATGAGCTCATTCGCCTCTTGTTGCCACAGTACTGAGGTGATATATGGCATATCCTTCAGTGCATTCTTTTGTGCATTTTGCTACCACAGTACTGTGGTAACGACAAATTAGTGATAGTATATAGTATAGAACAGGAATTATTGTTCTAAACACTCTATATGTTGTTTTATGGTGTACTTTGCTCTGTGCACTCAGTGAGGCTGGAGAAGGTGGGCGGAGCTACATGTTAGATGCAGCAGCATGGTGGGTGACTTCTCAGTTCTGTGTCAGTTCAATGTATTGAGTGCTGTGGTCCGAATTCTGCACTTTGATGTTGTCCCAGTGGGTGATTTATATCAATGATGGATTTACCTACTAGTGGGGGTGGGAGCAAAAGGGTCACTGAAGTAGATTCCTGGCAAGAATCGCAACAGCTCGTTTTAATGCGTGTTTATGGTTAGAGGGGGCCAACAAAAAAAATTACCAGACCTTTTTTTTTTCTTTTTTTTTGGCTTCTAAAACGTTCCTCTTGATCGACAATACCATATTTGAGGTTATATAGAGTGAAAAAAGTATAATAGTTGGGCTTTAAAAAAAAATTACTGCTGAGGATAGTCTGGGTCTGAATAGTATAAACCACATGACTAGAACAAATGGCCAGTCAGTCATTAGCAACCATTATAATATTCGATTAATCATTCCAAGAAGATTTTTAAGAGAAAATACGGTCCAGAACATGAGGTGACTGTGTTTGGATAAGAGGGTGGAGTGGAATCAAAGGTATACACAACCTAGCCACAAAAAGTCTGACACTGTGATATTTAGTCGTAGCTTTGCATCACCCATTATGGCCTTGTTTCGATAAGCTAATGCAATGTTGCACTTATTTCCAGCAGACCTGAGCAACTGAAGCAACCCCAGATCATAGCACTGCCACAGCCTTGTACTATACAGACTAGGCTTGATGGGTAATCACTCCATCTCTATAGAACAGTGTCAATCTGGACTCATCAGACCACATGACCTTTATCCAATGAAACAGTCCAATCTTTATGCTCTCTATGAAGTGACTCACTTTTAGAGCCAAACTCAAGAGAACATTGGACTAACTGCAGGTTTTGTCTGTATTGACACACTGACAGTATTTTGCACCACAGAAGCTGCCACTTGAGAACAACAGGGAGCAAAATGAGAAATTATATGTAACCACAGTTTGGTGAGTTAGAGCTTATATGCATTAATATCCTGTTAGCTTCATGTAAATACTGCCTCATTGTGCTATGGTTTGTATTACACTTCTGCTTTTTCCTCCAATTTTAGAGGCAACGGTTGTGCAAGAGAGGAATTCTGGAAACTTCAATAACCCTCCTCTCCAGTAAAATACCTCCACAGCTGCAAAACACTAATCCACATTTTCTGTGAGTGTTTTTGGGGAGAGAAACAAATATCTTTAAAGTCTGCCTTTCATTTTTTTTAAACTTTCCTTTTTGTTACATCGTCACAGGCCCTTCCTCACAGCTGAAGCCATGCTCAATATATACACACTGATACAACCAACCAGGATAATAATATAAAGTTTAGCTTATCCATGAAAAGGTTTTCAGTGCTGATCAAGTCTGCATGTGTTGTTAATCTGCCATCCTGTTCTCTGCCCTGTGGCTGTTTATACATTCTCAGTTTTGAGTAAAAAGGGAACCAGTCATATCTTGAAATCAGGATATGATGTGGCAATTCAACCAGTACCACAGCAACCAATCATTTCTAAATCTGAGACAATCATATTTAGCTACAGCTAGCTATCCATTTCTAACTAATGTACAGTTTCATCCTGTCTCGGCTGACCAGGTGTCTCAAAACACCATAAAATTATGTCCTACATTTTGAGGAAAAAACATGAGTTCAAGTAGATTAAAACTGAGTTTAAAGGTGCTGTATGTAGGACTGTGGCCAAAACTGGTTCTGCAATCACATCCAAAATACTGTAGAGCATGGTATTCCCTCCACCTCCCCCCAGACTAGGGTTTTCCAGATCCAGCATGAGCGTCTACTACAAGGAGCTACCATGGCAAGCAACGAGTTCTACACCGGTATTTATACTGGGGCCGTCTCTTCACACAGTCATGGACCAGGAGAAGAGATCACCTGGTCCCAAACCGCAGCCCGGCGGTCTCCTCTCCCGGACCAATGCTCTCTTCACCCGGGCCCGGTCAGACCTCAGGCTGCAGGAGACCATGGGAGAGCCGGTGATGGTCTTCAAATTCTTCTCTGCTCTTAGCCGTCTCCATGTTCCAAAAGCATCTCCTATACATATCCTTGTTTTGTTTCTCACTTTGTCTCGACATATTTGTGAATAATAAGAGGTCTTTTAGGTTTAGGAACATCATAGGTTTAGAAGTTTCACTTCAAAAACACCAGAAGACTGAAACCAGAGCTGTTCTCTGTGGGACTGTGAACTGTTCACTGGACTGTCTGGTTCCAAACCATCTTTGGCATGGGTGTGGATGCAACAATAATGCTGACACTGATTTGTTTAACCAATACATAAAGAAAATAAACACCGCCGTTAGCTGGGCTACAACCACCTCTGGCCGGGGGGACAACAATCACCACCAGCTATGCGACAATCATAGATAGTCACGACAGCACCACGGCTAGCTGGGCTACAATCACGGCTACCACCACAGCTGGGTGAGGTGCAGGCACAGGGAACTATGGAGACAGTGCTGCTGCTGCTTCCACTGTGCTACTGCTGGGACAAAGTGCTGCTTTTGGTGTGTCTCAGCTAAAATGCCATCAAAGAATAGAGCAGAAGCTAAACCTGAGGATGAGTATGTATCACTTGCACAGGTAACTGAAATGCTTCAAAAGGAAATGTTTGAACAACTGTTAACACAACAGAAAGACATTTTTCAAAGACTTATCACTACAATTATAGATAAAACAAACACTACAATGGATAAACGTCTGACATTTGGAATCGGAAAAGTTCCAGATGCAGCTCAGTGGAACTGGCAACCTGGATAATTAAACACTACTAACTTGGTGATTGGTAGATAGGAGATGGGCGGAGCATCAGACCAAAACACAAAATGACTACATAAACATTATTTAGGGGCTGACAGTTAGCTTTTCAAATGTGAATATTCTGGCTGGAGTACTACTGTCAGTGATATCAGTATTTGAAATGAACAGGATTCCTTAATGTCTGGCGACATTCAGGGCCATTTTATGATTACTGGGAACATAATTCCTACATACAGCACCTTGAAATTGAAATATATCACAAATTTTCATCAGCAAAAAAAAAAAAAAAGGATTTCTACCAAATGCAGCTCATTACATTTGTCCACTTCTTGACTCATTTTCTAAGAATTGTTCTTAACTGGGCAAAACTACCAACAGCATCATTTCAAAACACCACTGTACAGTAGAGGTCTTTAATGATTTCCCAATGAAATATGATCAATTTAGTACTTATTTTGTTAATAATTTTGTTCATTTTTTTTATTTAGTTCATATTTTGCTAGAATACTTTTCTAATTCCATTTTATTCATTTTGGTCATTTTGTTGATATAATACACCAGTGGACTACAGGTTTTTGTACTTGCACTATTGTTATCTTTACTGCTAAGCTTTACACAATTTTGTACAGATTTGTGAAAAATTCTTATTCTTCATTCTATTTTTTTTAAATTATTATTATTCAACAATACACAAGAGCTAAGCTTAAGCCAGAGTCAAATTCTTTATTTGTGTGCACAAACTTGCCCAGTAAAGCGGATTCTGTATTTCTAATTTGTATCAGTATTGTTTATTTTGATTGCTGCATTGGTCTTTTGTGTTGATTTAGGGATTATTTTGTTCATGTTGTTGGTAATTTTGTTCTTTTTCATGCTATATTGTTGATTATTTTTGGTTAATTTTGATTGGTTTTGTTCAATCTGTTGTTTATTGCCTTTACGTGTTCATTATGTTAATCATTTTGTTATTTTTTGTTAATTTTCATCTATTTTGCTGATGTGTTGACTGTACTGTTTTATTTACTCCGTATGTTGGTCATTTTAATTCAGTGCCATGAATGAGAGCCAGCATATGTGTAAAAACACTGACATGGATACCCGACAAACTCACCATTAAACTATCTCATTCAGCCGAAACATTTCCCTAACAACCTGTTCACATACATTACATGACACAACATTACTGTACTCTCAGGACCACAGCTCATCTTCCATTACACCTCATGAAAAGAACAGAAGTTCTGATTCATCTGAATAATCATTACAAAAAGAAAACTGCCAGCAGACAATAGCTTTAAGACTAGTTTCACTTGGTCTCAGTCCTCAGACACTGCCAGTCCAGGTTTGCACCACACTAAAGCTGAAACAATTAATCCACACAAATCAATTAAAAATATCATGAGATTACAATTTTCCTGGATCAAAGCTTAATTTCCTAAACTTTACTGTTGCTAAACATCAGTTCCACTGTTGTGTTTCACACAGACACTTATTGTGACACACATGACGCCAGAATCAACACAGAGTCATATGTTAGTTCCATATTCAGTTCTTAGGAAGTTGGATCCAAATGTGTTGAAGACTGCAGTGCACATATTGTTTGTAGATGTCATTTGACTTGTTTGTTGGTATATACTAACAAACTATATGTATATTCACTATATGTATATAACAAACAAGTCAAATAACATGTACAAACAATATGTGTACTGCAGTCTTAAACATATTTGGATCCAACTTACTACCTTATTACCTTAACATGGAACTAACTAACTAACTATATATACATACACACACACACTTTTATGTTATTATCTCTATAGATACTTTTATTCTTTTGTTATTGTTATCTGTATGCAGTTTCTTTTTTCTTTTTTTTTACACAGCTTTTCACTTTTATACTCTTTGTAGTTTTTGTTTCAGCTGGTTGTTGAATAAAGGACAAGTTGTCATTTTCATACATGTCTTTTTCACATCTTTACGTTTATTTCTCTGGCTAATTCAAATAATCGTTTAATCGAATCGAAAGTCATCCACAGCTCTTCACCACACTGACTTCTGGCTAGGCTACACTCAGGTTCATCTCCGCCAAACCTGGATGAAATATCAGTCAACTTACGGTATTTTTTTGTTTCTGTCAAATGTACGTACTTCGCAGATATTGTCTTTTACCTTTTTGACGTGAGTAGACCTTATTCTTTAATTCGGCTACTGTTTCACGTATTCATCAGCAGTAGTTTAAGAATACAAGTCGACAATAGAGACAACACCGACTAAGGACAGAACGGGACGCACATTTGAGTTAAACCACAAAGTTAAATTCACCTCTGAATTCCATCTCACAGTGAGCACTAACATGTATGAGATGAGATGGAATGTCTTGGCTCATATAGTGCAGTAACCGTACACACATGGTCCTAGAAATGGGAAAGTGTTTTGTTTTTCACCAGTTTCCCTCCAGCTGCTGTAGGAACACCCATAGTAATTCGGACTGTCTGCTTGTGCTGGAAGGCAGACACTTCATCTACATGATCGGTTGTATTTTTGGGACATGTGATGAGTCTTATGAAAGTGTGACCTGTTACCTACCTGTTAGCAGGACGGTGGGCAGCAGAAAGCAATAGAAGAGCCACACGACCACCTGGAGGTCCATATCTGCTCAGCGCGGATCAATAAACACAAATCCCACAAAAAACAACGACGGATCGATAAGTACCAGGGCACGGCGCGCGCACAAAACGCTCAACTCCATCGGGATTATCGGACTAAATGTGGCAGGACAGTGAAAAAAGGCCATTCTTCCTATGTGCGCGCATGACTTACAATCCCAGAAGAAGAGCCGAGCGGAAAGTTTTCAACATGGAACCAAAGTTTTGGGCTTCGACTCCGCCGGGCTGTGCGCGTGCATCTGCGGCTCCTCGGTGTGTTAGTGCAGAAGGCAGCTGCCTGTTCCCTGCGCGCGGGGCCCAGTGTGAAGGAGCAGAGGAGTAGGTGGAAAATGTGATTCACTGGCCACTCAGTCTGTGGGGCGTTCATAGAGGAGCTATTCTCCGCCGGGTCACCTCCCTTATACTGCTGCACACTTTACAAGGCTGCACCACAGCTTACAGAAAGCTTTATTGTTTACACATATTCAAGGTGAAGAACTACACATCAGCTGTTGGAAGCGTCTAAAACCTGCATTTACTGACGGGGATTTCTGCCGTTAACGTGTTGATTCGTGCTCAGGTCTAAGGTGTGAACCCCCCCCAACAGCTTAGTGACACCAAATCACATGAAGTGGCATATACTAGTGGCGCCCCCTACTGTCAAAGTAAAGGACTGTCAATAGAGCTGCAACATTGATTAACTCACTGTTTTTCAAACTTGGGATCGCGACCCCACGTAGGGTCGCCTGGAATTCAATCAGGGTTGCCCGAAATTTCTGGTAAATGACAAAAAAATAATAAGAATAAAAAATATAATGGTGAGTTGATAGAGACAATCACAATACATAAAAGACATGACAAACTGAAGCACTGTGGTACTGTTTATCTGTCAGATGTTCAAACTAAAGCACTGTGGTACTGTTTATCTGTCAAAT
>JAPQRP010000009.1:32500055-32524301 GCA_037367295.1 Apogon hyalosoma | reverse complement strand
AGAGATGACAAAAATGCCTGCATTTTAAAGTTTAAATGAAGTCTGTAGGTGAAAGTATGGCGAAGCAGGAGCAGTGGTAAAAAAGGCAACTTTTTTGTTACTCCCATTAAGAATGAATGGGGTTTTTGTTCACGTTTTGTGCGAAAACCGTAAGTGATATCGTTACCACGATAATCACCGATAATGTTTGAGCCAAACCGAACATTTCTGCATCGACCGAACAATTTTACGACGAATCGTTTGGAAATGGTAGCCACTTGAAAATGGCCCGATTCAATTCGGATGGAGATTTTTGACAGTTTTTTCGCAATTTTATCGAAATTCGTGCATCGGGCTATTTCCAACGGTGTGGGCCGCATGTTTTTCAAAGTTTTTTTGTATTATAATAATAAGAAGTCATAATAATGATGATAATAATAAATATGACGAACAGTAGTCCCCTGTGCCTTGCGTTACATGCAAGCACACGGGGAAATATATAAGGCATGTAAAGAAACCGCACCAAAGCCATTGAGAACCGGATGTTTTGGGCTCATGGGATGGGAGTAGATCACCATGTGCACTGGAACAGCTGATCAGGTCCAAACACAGCGTCAGTCCGCCTGTACGTGGTACTTTTAAATACTGAATTAAAATTAGCAACAACAACCGGTCCCTCCAATGAGTTTACGAGCTGTTTTAAGCCGTTCCACTCTGAGCCAATGAATGGACTGGAAGGACTAAATGTGACAGTGCATGAGAGGCTTCCTGCTTGAACCGGACACGTGGTACCGGCTCACAGTAGCAGTAGTACTAGTATGTACAGACATGTATGTATTTGTGTATGTATGCATGTAATGCAGTGGAACAGAATATCCTGTAATGCGTTTACCTGAACAGAATACCCTTCTTCGGAAAGTCTGGAAAAGCTCGAATGTGTGCGTGAACCAGCTGGAGTTTGGAGTGTGTGTCTGCTGCCATTTTGCCTGCACTGATTGATCCTCTGTTACGTTGGTTCAGTTTCTTCTTCTTCATCTTCTATTTACCTTTTACTCGCTTTTCAGGCATTACGACATTATCGAGCTTTACCGCCACCTGGTGGACATCCATGTATTGACACTTCAGTCAAGTCCAATGAGCTTTAGAACCGCATGTTTGTTTCTAATCAGTTCATTCTGTTTTTCATTTGTTCTCTTCTGTCTGTTTTACTGTTGAAGCTTTCACATATGTTATAGTTTACACAATAAATGTTCACACCAATGAATCATATGTTGATTTTAAAACCTATTTTACACATGCACACACACAAACAACTCACCCCCCCTCCTCCCCGGGGGTCATATGGTCCCATAATATAACAAAAAAAAAAAAACAAAAACAAGAATTCCATACGTCTGCGTACAATAGGAAAATGGTTGAAATTGATGAAATACAGTAAAAATGTCAAATATCACTAGTTTTCATCTAAATCAAATGTTGACATTAGAGTTTGTACTTTTGTAAAGTGGAACGGCAGCGAGATCCAAAAACATGGTTCTAATGAAAGTCAATGGGGCATTTTTGTCCATGAGGGTGAGGATCTGACACTACAGAAAAAATACTAATGCACTCAAATCAATTTTGCTGCTAATCTGTGGCCTATCCAAGGCTCTAATAACCACCAATGTTTCATCCACCTACTATTTATTTTATGGAAAATATTCACTTGTTTGTGGTTTTTTTTTGTAATAAATCACTCAGAATTCAAATTATTGAACTGGCGTTTAAAGGGTTAGAATCCTGAAAAATATTGAATGTTTGGTAATTATGAGCAGGAGGGAAGTTGTTTAAGAGATTTATTTAAAAAAAAAAAAATTAATGTATGATGATTTTATAATTGTTTTTTGTGCGTGGACAGTTTTGTCCACGTGGGTGACCAGAGGGTGCAAAATGCATCATGGGAAAATAAAACACATTTGAGAGTAAAAGATGCTGGATTTCAAAAATATAACTAAAAAGCAACATTTCTGCCAAATTTCATGCTAAAAGCTGCAACAACAGCCAAACTGATCAACAAAAGAAAAAAAAAAAAAAAAAAAAAAAAACCGAGAAAAATTGACAAAAATTCCCGAAGGAGGCATAAGGGTTAAATTCATTGTTTTAAAATTGGATTGCCCTTCTTTACTTGAATACTTGAAGTGGGGTAGTGAGTGAAAATGAAATGCAGTATTTTCTGGCTTTTCCTGCCCACTTCCCGCCGCCTTTCACTCTAATCCAGTAGGTGTCGCTAACTCTTCGCTGTCGCCTCTAACACCAAAGAAGAAGAAACAAAGCCACTTCCTCTCGGATGCGAGCAGGTCGGGGCATGTTAACAGAGCGTGTTCGTGTGAGGTGCCAGGTTCTGCCACTCGTGGGATGTTCTTCCGTAGATGTGTGAAGTTCCTGTGTGCTCACGGCGCCGGGACATCGTCGTTGTGTCCGTCTGTGGCTGTGTGGACCAAAGGCCTGAAGAGTTCCGCGGCCGGCGGCAGATTGTCACCGGCTCAGAGTGGAGCAGTGCGGGCGGCTGTCACGGGTTAGTGGGGTTTGGATTCCTCTGCTTTCGTGGGCTGTTTAATTCAGTGCCAGTGCCGGCTGTAAGTCAAAAGCAGCTTTATTTGAGCAGTAGGGTTATTTCAGGGATCCATTAACCCATAAAGACCCAAACATCCACCCCTGACCATAGGCGTAGCCAGAGGGCAGCAGGAATAATAATAATAAAAAAAGTATGTACAAAAGTAAAATATATGCACATATTAAAGCTCTGTGTCAAAGTAATATAATCTACGTTTCAAGCATTGGATGTATGCCACTGTTTTATTGTTGGCTTAAGCTCCTAAAACCAAAGCATCTACTGATGTAAAATGTTAAATACAGTCCATCCACTAAATCCTGTCAACACATGTCAATAACTGGTGTAAATGCAGTTCTTCATCCTGTCATGGTCATCAGATATGACCCATTTAGACATTCAGAGGCTCCATAGTTACCGTAGAAACACCTCCATCTTCTACCTGTTAAACCCATGGACTTTGATAAATATCAGTGGATGGAGACACTTGTTTTTATGTTTACGTAATTATTTATTTTGTTGAAAAAGTCGCTTTTTCCACATTTTTTTTCTGATTTGATCTAAAAATCTTTGAATTTACCCTGAGCTTTTATGAACATTTACATGAGCAGTAAATTAACCAAAAGAAAATACTTGATTTTCACTGAAAAATGCAAAATGGCGAGGGCAGTTGTATAATAAATGATGATAAAGAATTTGGAAGTTGTAACAAAATATTTGTGGGTCTTTAAGAGTTAAATGGACAGGAGCAGACTAACAATGCAAGCTGCCCCTACAGAGCTTATGTTTTTCTTGTCTGCTGGGATGCACCCTTGGAAACGCTAAGGTCCTGTGAGCCATGCCAGCCATGACTTAAGGGATTAACCCAGTAAATGCTGGCCTCTATGTCACTACTACTAACACAGGCAGGTGTGATGTGCTTTTGAATGAACCCTCTACTGTGACTCTCTCATCTCAGTGCTGCCATAACCTGTACATGCCGTGCTTGCTAACATCTTTGTGTCCCCTCTGACTTGCTGTAGCCTCCTGACCTGAGAGAGGCCAGCACAGAAAGCTGAAGGCTTTTGTTTTACTATGTTGTCTTCCTCCCAAGGGAAACTAGTGCGGAATGGAGAGGACAAGAAGGCAGTGGTAAGTGTTCACTCTGTGCTCTGCAGTCTGATGCCTTCATCATTCTAAGGCAAAAACCACTAATATTAGACTTGTTCCAGGATCACGCCATCCATAGCACACAAGAACTCACTGAATGATCTGACAATGAAAATAATGAGTGGCCAGATCTCAACCCAGATGAACACTCATTTTTCATAGTTTTTGACTAAAGGACATAAGTGTAGGATGATAAGTTGCTCAAATACAAACTCATAATTCATTCCATGTTCATTTGTTATCATTTATTGTTGTTTCTTTAACCCATATAAACCCAAAACTATTTTGAACTTCTCTCTATATTTAACCATTACCAGGTGAATCATCACTATTTATTATAACATTAGCCTTTGCATGTCTTTCAGTGAAAATCAGGTATTTTCCTATATTTTATTCACTGATCATGTAAATGTTCATAAAAGCTCAGAGTGGATTCAAAGGTTATTATATCAAAACAGAGAAAACTGAAGCTAAAGTTACCTTTTTAGCAAAATATAACCTTTATTATTCATAAGAACAAGTGTCTCCATCCACTGTCATCAAACTCCATGGGTTTTTCTGGTGAATCAATGTTGCAGAAGATGACGGGATTTCCACGGTCACTACAGAGACTATGGATGCATCTGAAAGAGACATCTGATGCTGCTGAAAAGCTAATAAACTGTACTTTATCTCAATTATTTAAACGTATTGACAGGACAAGTGGTTCAACAGTTATTAAACATTTTAGATACGTTGGGGTCTTTAAGTGTTAACAGGACAGGACTGTTAATGTGTCTGTCTTTCTTTTCAGATCTGTGTCGAGGGCAACATCGCCAGTGGGAAGACCACATGTCTGGAGTATTTTAGCAAAACCAGCAACATAGAGGTACCACTTCTCTCTGCCTCAAAAGCCCATTTAAATTGGTTGGCCCAGATTGTAACATGAAGCTGAAGTTGATTTCTGCACATTTTAACACTTGTTTTTTTTTTTTTCTCAACTAATAATTGAGTTGAATTGATTAATTGAGTTCAAATTCACTGTCACAGTTATGTAGTTTGAAAAATTAATGGGAGGTGAAGTGGAATGAAACACAGTGTTCAGATGAACTAAGGGATAAAGTGGAATTCTTTATCTGTAATGTACTATTCCTGTCTACCAAATGGCACCATGCAACTTGATGTGATCTCTGTTTTTCCACTAACTTTTTCAGAATTTGTTAGAATATTCCACAAAATTTGCGGCTAATTACATTTTTTAATAGCTAAATTTTAATCATTGTTTTCTTTGTTAAAGTGCCTCAAGCCAAAACATTCTTAAAAAGCTGTTTCATAAATTAAATCCATACAATGTATAGGTTCAGTATCAGTAAACAACAACAAAAAGTCAGAACTTGCAGAGTGTCAATGTGCATTATTTGTAAAAAAAAACAAAAAACTGTGCAGCCCAATTGACATTGTACTAGTATAACCTATGGACCTCAGCTGAGGTTGAAATCAATCCCATTCGTTTGAATTCATGTGATTACATTTATAAAAGACAAGGAAAGTTTATTTTTTAGACTTGAATGGCATTATTCCCCTGGTTCTGATGTCAAGGTCAAGTTCACCACTTGTGAATTAACTGGTGAAAGACAGAAAAATGTTCCTTATGGTCGCTGTCGGGCATGTCTTCTATCTCATCATCTTTTCAGATGTCACTATTCTGAAGGATTTAAATTCATGAGCCTTGTGAATTTCAACCTAAAACAATTATAAAACTTTAATTTATCACTACCGATGCAGCCTCCATCATCCTTAACCAGAAAATAGCCTGAATAAATCTGTAAAGGAAACAAAAATATTGCAAATCCCACCAAGTTACAGAGATGAATATTTGCACAGACTAATATTATAGGATCTTGCTGCTAAAATAGGGGAGATCATTTAAGGTGGAATTTTTACTTTACAAGTTATAGACATGATCAATTTGCACAGGATTAATCTCACAGTTGACCTCCACAGTCATTATAAATTACCCAAGGTTCACAGGTAATGCTAGTTCCGTGCAAATAGGGCCTAAGATGTAGCTGCATGATTTATGAGAGGTTATGGCTAGAAATGTCTTTTATGAGGTTATGGCAAGTTTGAACCTTTACCTTTGGCGACCAAAATCAAATTGGTGTCCGTTTTCTCTCTATGTGTTCCTAAGGCATTGTGTTTGACCTTGACCTCTGACCTTTGGCCACCAAAGTCATTTCACTTCATCCTTCAGTACAGCTGAAGATCTGTACTAAATTTTTCAATATTCTGTTAAACCCTTTTTAGATATTGGGTGATGGAGACCATATGACACACCTTCTATTAGACAAAAAATATAAAGCAATGTGCCATTAAGTAGGCATCACTGGTAGGTAATGTCTAGGAGACACATTCACATTTGATTTATTACAATAAACAAGCAGGCTGTTGGAATCTTTCATGATTTTCATAAACCAAAACCTGGATTAATTTAATTGATTTGATGTTTTCCCAGCCCTAGTTTCTATGATACTGTACAACTAGAGGTCAACTCAATACAGATTTTTTATGTCCATAAAATAACAAGTTTTATCCAAGAAAAGCAAATAGCCGCTTAACTGGCCATTATCAACCCCTGCAGAAAAAATCTGAACTCTATTAGTAACTATTTTTGGATCTTGGGATAAAGGACAAAATAAAAAGTATAATTTTGTAACTTAATATCAAGTTAATCATAAAAAAAGTAGGTGATTTCAAGTGCGATCATTAATTCCAGTTGAGAGGCCTGATATTACCCATCACCCACTATCAGAGATAAGATTTCTATCAGCACTGATATATTGGAATCTACTATATTTTGTGTTTAAAGGTTTTTGTAGATCAGGGAAGAAAGATTCAGTATTCCTTATTTATTGTCCCTCATGTTATGCTCTTAACTAGG
Source organism: Apogon hyalosoma (assembly GCA_037367295.1). Taxonomy (NCBI): domain Eukaryota; kingdom Metazoa; phylum Chordata; class Actinopteri; order Kurtiformes; family Apogonidae; genus Apogon; species Apogon hyalosoma. The sequence continues at coordinate 32,517,663 of JAPQRP010000009.1, read as the reverse complement.
GCTGGGTGATATGGGGAAAAAAAATATCACGATAATTTTTTTTCCATATCAGACAATATCAATATGTATCTCAATATAAATCCTGTTTTTGTCAAGCTTAAATTTTCCGTTACTCATAAGTTAGTTGTGAAGACATCAGAAGGTTAATTTTGATTTAAACATGATTTATTTTCTGTCAGAGGTTGAACATGACAGATGTGCTGAAGAACATTATACAACTGTTTCAGAGAAATAAAACAGGTCCATATATTTAAAACTAAGCTAAAAGTCTGACCAGCAGAAAAAAAGCTTTCAAGTTTTAAAAGAGAACACAAACAAACAGACCATCTTCACCAAACAATACCAGGGGTATACGCGGTGGTGCATTCCGGGACTGCCATAAATGGTATAAACTGAAAATGAAACTTAACCTGCTTTGACTGTCCAACTCCCGGCTTCTATGCCACACCCTGCTTTTCAGTAACCCGGTCGCCTGTCTTCTTGGTCATATTTTCTCCTGAGGGAACACTCATTACCTCCTGCTGTAGCCCAAACATTAGCGCATGTGCTGCGGCTGCTCTTACACCTGGGCTGTGTGGATCAACCTAACTTGACGTGTCTCTAGCATGATTAGTTTGGTGCAGCACTACTTAATTATGATTGGCTGTTCTTATGTCTGTCAAAACATGGATGAATGAATTCTGTTGAAATTGTATCGAGCATGTCTCCTATTTCTATTGAGGAAAAGTTACATCACAGTATATATTGTTATTGTTTTATCACCCAGCCCTACTGTTAACAGGTACTTATTGGCATTTTAGTGGTTTTTATTTCTGTTTTTAATCCTGATCAGTGACCCTTGTGAGTCCCTGCCCACACCTCTGGTTAGTGTCATTTTAATTTAATGTAACATCTGTGTGTGAATATATTGCGAGACACCCTCTCCTGCTACTACACAACAAAACTACCTACAGGTTTCAATAGTCACCTTGAACCCTGAAAATTTTCATGCGCAGTGTTGTTTAACATATGGTATCTCCCCCCTGTCTTCTCTGTTTTACAGGTCCTAACAGAACCAGTTTCTAAATGGAGGAATGTTCGTGGACACAATCCTCTGGTACTGTATTTATGATCGAAAGACCATACAGTGTTATTAAGACACAGACCAGAAGCAAAAACTATAGACATCATTTCATGGATTAGTGCTGAATAACGAACAATAGTTGCATTTTAGAAAGACGAGTAAAAAACAACCTGAGTCACTCAGAGCTCTCTAATGCAACACTGAAATGGGAAACTGAAAAACCGGGTTTTCATACAGTCACTTAGGTTGCTATTTGTGTATATAGACTATTGTGACCAATTGGTTTTTAATAAAGTTGAGAAGATGAACCATGTGCTGGTTCCTGCAGGCTCTGATGTACCAGGATCCGGAGCGTTGGGGCATCACACTGCAGACCTACGTGCAGCTCACCATGCTGGACCGACACCTGTCCACCACTGTATGTTAACACACTTCTGTTCATGTGTTCATATTGGTGTAAACTGGTGTAGATTGGTGCTGTTCTAATAGTGGTCTGTGGGTTCTAGGCTGCTCCCATCAGGATGATGGAGAGGTCCATCTTCAGTGCCAAGTACATCTTTGTAGAGAATCTGCACAGAAGGTACCGTTCTGCATCCTGATCACCCTGTGAATGTTCAAGTAAACCATGTGATTAAGGAAGGAGCTTTGTTGTTGTTTTTAGTGGGAAGATGCCAGAAGTGGACTACGCTGTCCTCAGCGAGTGGTTTGATTGGATCACAACAAACGTATCCATTTCTGTCGACCTGATTGGTAAGTACACACCAAGTTCTCTATATCTTTATAAATACTTTCTGAACAGAAACACAGGCTATATAGAGCTGCAGCTATCAGTTATTTTTGTATTTGATTAATCTATCAATTATTTGATTTGATTAACTGATTACTTGAATAGACAAAAAAAAAACAGTAAAAATATATGTCTGACAATGACAAACAACTTGTCCTTTATTCCAGACCCGGCTGAAACAACAACCACAAAAAGTATAAAAGTAAAAGGATATATAAAAAATATCTATGTAGAAATAACAACAATAAAAGTATATATAAAAATATCTCTATCTATATCTACACATCTATCTGTCTAGATAGATGATAGATAGATCGAACAAGTCCAATGACATCTACAAACATTATGTACACTGCTGTCTTCAACACATTTGGATCCAACTGACTAACAACTGAACATGAAACTAACATACAGCTGAAACAAATAAAGACACTTATTTGTAATGTCTGTGTAAAAGTTTCAAAGTTTGAAGGAGTAAGTGATGGTTCCAATGAATATATAGACATTTTCTGCCTTTTTCTCCTTGTCTCTTCTGAGCTATGCTCCATGTTGTGTGTGTTAACCCTGGCGTCATGTGCATCACAATAAGCGTCTGTGTGAACTAATGTTTAGCGGCAGCAAAATTAAGGAAACGAAGCTTCAATTCAGGAAAATTGTAATCGAATAAAGTTTTTAATCGATTTGAGTCAATTGACTAATTAATCATTTCAGCACTTTGGCTTTATATCAAAAGTGCACAAAGCATCAGTGACATGTTTGGCATTCTGCTTGTTGATTTCTTGGCTTTTAGAGCCAGAAGTGACCAAATTATACCAAACTATACTCTTAACTAATTGTAAGTGCTACTTGATACATTTCAACTCATACAGCTGTGTTTGGTAAGAATAACATTAACTTCATGTGATGTATAAACAGTGCTAAAAGGTGCTACCTTCCCTAAAATGCAGGCTGACAGATCATAAAGTTGCATTCAGTGAACAGAGGCTCTAAATGTTCTGGTTGGATGCTGAGGTCACTGTAGATTTAATTCCACACAGTAGACACTCACTCATCCAAACAGCCATGTCTTTAAGTATGTATAACTTTAAAGGCAAAGTATGTAATATTTTCCTTTTAAACACAGTCTGTAGACTGACCCAATCATCATGTCAGATCATCTGTATGTGTGTGGAGGTGGAGGTAGACCCAGTGCCACTTTTGTGGCAATTCCCAAAGGATTTTTTCTTTTTATTTAACCTTTCTCAAGGGATTTATTACTATTCATTGTAATATTATCCTCTGAATTTTACATTTTTCAGTAAAAATCAGGTATTTTCCTATTGTTAATTTACTGATCATGTAGATGTTCATCAAAGCTCAGAGTAAAGTTGAGGGTTATATCAGAAACAGAGAAAACTGAAGAAAAAGTGACTTTTTCAGCAAATATATCAATAATTGAACATAAACCAAGAGTGTCCATCCACTGTCATTGATCCAACTCCATGGGTTTTACTGGTGAGTCAATGTTGTAGAAGATGACGGTGTTTCCATGGTAACTACGGAGCCTCTGAACATCCAAATGGGTCAAATCTGATGACTGTGAAAAGACGACAAACTGTATTTTACTCCCAATTATTAAATGTATTGATAGGATTAGTGGATCAACAGTTTTTGAACACTGTAGATCAGGAGATGGTTTCAGTTGACGGTGAATGTTTGTGTATTTAGGGTTAATTACTGTTTGAAGTTGAATAATAAAGCCAATTTAAGTCGATTAGTCATGATGATGATGTCATTAACGCTTGGCCTCCACCCAAACCAAAGTGATAATGAAAAAATTACAAACAGGAGTGGGTCAAACTGCAAATTTATATCTTTATTATTGGGTTGTTTTTTTTAAAGATTAGATTAAATGAGACTTAATTGAGCCCACTTCAGGGAAATTTACTGGTCAAGGCAGCAACAGAATAAAGTATAAGAAAAAAATGTGCAGCATAAAGACAATACAAAAATAACAATAATAATAGTATTAAGTAATAAAACTCTATATTACATACATATTTACATAAGAAGTACAATTGCAATATGTCAGACAGTACAATTGAAACCCAAACAGAACAGAGGTACCCTGTGTTATTGTACAGTTTATATTTTGAACACTGAATTTACATCTCTTTGCATCTCTTTGAACTAAAACCTAAATTTGCTCCCACTCCCAAATAAGGTGGCTTCAGTATATTATGAATCATGTGTAACAGTTTTTGTCTGTTCAGTCTACCTGCAGACATCTCCTGAGACCTGCCATGAGAGGCTGAAGCAGAGGTGTCGAGAGGAGGAGAAGGTCATTCCACTGGTGAGGACACAGTCACCTCTGACAACAGACAAAAATGTCCCTCTGACAGCAACGAGACACTTAAGGGAGGTAAAGATTGACGTACATAGACGTCAGGTTAAATCTGTGTATTCTGTGCATGTCCTCGTCCATCAGGAGTATCTGGAGTCCATTCACCAGCTGTATGAAGACTGGCTCATCAAACAGACCTCGGCCCCTCTTCCTGCTCCTGTTCTGGTCAGTGGCTGATCTCATCTTTGATTTCAGATACCCATTGGGGTCATAATACTATTTTTTTTTTTTTTTATGTGTCCCATACTGTTTGGTAGAGGCATGACTCTCATTAGATATGCAGTTCAGTTCATTTCCCCAATATACATAATTCCATGAGTATATGTTTATATGTATGGTCTTGCACATGCAAAAAATGTGTTCTGCAAATTTTACCTAGAGAGTGTTTTTTCAAAAGGTGACAGTGATGCTGAACATTTAGGGAGCATGATAGCCACTGTTGTACTGTAGTTATTCTGTTGTATAATCCTAGTAGCGGTTGTTAAACTGCATTAGTTAGGATTAAAGAACTAACATTAATCACTGCATGGTAATAAACCAGTAGAGGGATCTAAAGTATTTGACCAGTTAAATCCAGAGGGCCTTTTATGTATTTGCGCTTCAGGGTGGGGTGTTTTTGATACAGGCTTGAGTGGCTTTTCTTATTTTTGCAGAGAATTTGGTACAAACATCACCTCATCTTGTGAAGGAGGTGTGTGGAAACCATGTCCTTAGACAACCTCTGTAAGATCATGTAGGTCCCAGGTTCAAATCCCAAACTCCAAACCAAAGCTGTGTTTGAGTTACATCGAATCGCACTAAAGCAACACATTCAACCCAAATAACAAAGGTTTAAAATTAAAAGTGACCTAATTATTTATCCCATGTGTCAAAATGTTAGCGGGTCAGACAAGAATAGAAGCATGTCCTCTGCATATAGCAGCACTTTGTTTTTACAGTTGTTTAGCTGTATGCCCTGAATGGTGTCATTAATTTGTATCTTGACAGCCAAGGGTTCTATTGCTATTGCAAAAAGTAAAGGAGAAAGAGAACATCCTTATCGTGTCCCACACATGAATGGAAAAAACTGTGACAGTGTTATTAGTGCGGACTCCAGCTAATGGAGCATTATACGGAGAGTCATGTGTCAAAATGTCCTGGGCTGTGAGTAGTTTTACATTTCTGATGCTGTGAAATACGCCTTCTGAAGTAGCTCTGTGATGAGCTGCTTTTCTTCAGTTGGGTTAAAGGCTAAATCTTTGCGGTCACCATCAATTTGACTTTTTGTATTTAACCTTTATTTAACCAGGCTGGTCCCAGATGGGCATCTTTTTTTCAAGGGAGACCTGTATGAAGGTAGATTTCTTTACTATTCAGTCAAAAAAAGTTGCTTTAACCGAAAAACTATTTTCAATCAAAAAATAGCTCACTTTAATCAAAAAAACCTCTTCAATCAAAGAAAAAGTGTTCAAATGTAATTTTTTGGGTCTCAAATTTTTTTTGCTTGAAAATGTTTTTTGGTTTTTTTTTTGATTGAAGTGATTTTTTTTAATTGAAAAATGTTTTGTTTTTTTGGTTAAAGCAACGTTTTTTGACTGAATAATAAAGAAACAACTCTTATCTTCATAGCCTTGGTCAAGACTGCGGTAATACAATCACATAATTACAGTTTACAATAAAAGCGTTTGCAAACATACACACACACACACACACAAAACAATCAATCGAAACATTTACAGACCAACAGCCTTGATTCCAAGCATTTCACTCTTTCTTTAAAACTACTGAAAGGAATCAGTGTTTGTTGATGGAGCTCAAACTGAGGCTTGTTCCAGGCATCAGGAGCTGACAACCTAAAAGGTGTCCATTGAGCGGAGATTGTAACTTCCATGATTCCAGGTTAACAGTGAACATAAATAAGAAGGCAGTCTCCCTAAAACTGCAGGTAAGTTACACATCTGACCTAAAAGTCACTGTTGCTTGTGCTGCATTCATTGTGCTGTGTTTGTGCACACAGGTGATCCCTGCTGACCATGACCTCCAGAAGATGCTGCACCATTATGAAGAAAATCGAGAAAAGATTCTCTCGGCGAGCTACCTCTGACAGCAGAACTACAGTTACACACACATCAGCATAGAAGATCCTCTGAAGGCATTGGCAGTGATCCAACAGTGGATTTTTTTTGCGGTTTACTGACCAACATGAGCATTCCACTGGCACTCAGCTTTTTATGGAAACACGGTTAACACCAACTGAAGACCTGCTTGTGATAAAAATGCATTAATATGCTTCTCAAACTGAACTGCTTTTTCACTCTACATTACATGCAGTTTCTTGATTACAGTTTGTTTCATCTAGTTATTTATAAGTGAGGTTTTTATTTCACTGTGTTAAAATATATTAAATATGTTTCTGCTGTTACAGTTCTTTGGGAATGTGGTGAGTTTACAGTGTAAAGGCTAGAATGTTTCCTTCAATTGTGAGGTTTTAGCACAGCACCCAAGACATTTGGGACTTGGGTCACATTGATAAGATCTAGATCTAATCTTTTCTTTAGCAAATTTTTAAAAAAAAGTTACCCAGGCAAAAAGATTTCTTGTCTGGGGTTCTTTTTTTCTTGATTTTGTACCCAGATTTAGTAATAATGGCTGCAAATTATGTGAAATTCTATTTTTAATCAAAGAACAATACTTTCTCAATCCACCTAAGACTTCAACAAACCCCGGCAGCCTCAGTAAACACAGGAAAACTCTGCTTGATGCACCAATATGTTAATCTGTAGACTCCAGCCTCTGAGGCGCCATTGAGACGTGGACCTGCTGTAGACCCTTCTGGGAGTTTTTGATTGATTTCACATTTCTTGCATCACTAATAACTAATCTTACAAGTGACAATACTTCACAGGACACTTCAGCGTTTCTTCAGCATAAATCACACTTATCAACTAGATGAGTTTCCATTCTGAAATGTCCTCTTTCAAAGGCTTCCCAATAGTGAAGAAAATCTTCTGTAATGACCAGTAGACTTTTGAGTTTGGTATATGTTTTTTCTTTATGTGTTTTTTATTAAACTCTTTGTTAAAGTAAAACCATGTTAATCACTAAGAAGTTTATGGGATCATTGCGAATGTACACAATCCATTTATGTCAAGCTATTTTATTGTGCATTTGTTTTATTAATACTGCATTCATTACTGGAAGCTGGGCTTAGTTCAATAAACTGTATTTACTTTGAAGACTAACATGTCACAAATATTGTTCTGAAATCAGTTAATAACCATGAACCAACAGATACAACAGAAATCTGAGGGAAAAAAACAGAAGCCCTGACACCTTATTCTAAATAGGAGGTTCATGAAGAAGGAGATAAACTAGGTACTGGTCAAGAACTCCAGCAACACTTCTCTTATGGAAAATATTTTAATGATTCACAAACTGTACGAGAAGACTGTAAAATATGTGTTATACAATGTAATATGAACAAGTTGATGAAGACATTTATTTAAAACTGCTAACAGGACTGTCTTTGTGGGTAACAAGCAAAGGACCAGTGGAATAAACCATGACAGATGAGGATGAGTATATGAAAGTTGCTCATTTCCAGAAGCATGGGCATAAAGAAGGAAGACAGAACAACTGGCATTAGCATAATGGCAAGGACCATGTCCTACACCAGATGAATGAAAAATAAGGACTCTGTATGAGATCAGTATGGTTGGGGACAGAATAGAGTGGAGAGGAAATTGCCCTGCCAGACTGTATAGTTCATTTCTTTGTGGAAGCTTATGAGACTGCGTCACTAACATGTTTTCATATTAGCTGAGACGGTCAGTACTGATTATTATATCTATGCCCCATGATTGGAGTTTTTTCTCATCGCTGTCCAGTGTGACGTGATGTGTAGATTAGTGTCACTTAGACACACTGTCCCTGAGGATGGTTTATGGTGTAGTGGACAAGACATACTTATTTCTTTTTTCTTTGTTTATTTGGTAGGAACAGCGCATATTGAGACATCAGAGGTAAATAAGCCAGATTATAGCTAAAATGCTGATACGTATCTGTAGTCCCTATGCAGGTAACAAAGCATCACAACTAAATCAACAGAATAAAAGAATGACACATTAAAAGGTTAAAGGTTAACACATACAGACCCAGTGCTACTTTTGTGGCAGTTCCCATATGAATTTTTCTCTAACTTTTCTTATGTGATTTATGATTGGATGGATGGATGGACAGACGGACAGACAGAATTATGAGATAAAAAACCAAACATCTTTGCCATGATAATCACATTTTTTGAGCTGCTCCTGTATATTTTTCCTTCTGACCAAACATGTCTCCTTAGATAAAAGTCCCTGCTAGAGGATAACAAAGCTGAGAGCCTGCTCGTCGTCTCCTCGCCACACCTCTGCTGTGGGCGGGTGTGCCTCTGTCGCTGCCTCAGTTTCCTGCCTTTCTTCATCCTTAGTGCAGTTCTGACACGCAGGCTGTCTCTGCTCCGTCAGCCTTTGTTCACTCTGGGAGGACCTGCTGCTCCTCCTCCCACCACGGCTGGACTCTGAGGCAGTCTTCACCCTAGGCCTTGGGCGCTTCCTCCTCTCTGCGGGTTCGTCCTCCTCCAGCGTCTTCTTGGGCTCATCATCGCCGTCATCCACATGCAGCTGTCCCATCCTTTGGGCGAGCTCTCGCAGCTCCTGGGCCTCATCCACAGAACTCACTGAACTAAGATCTGCTCTGGTTGGTCTCTTATTTTGCTGCTCTGTGAAGAGGAGACATTCATATTTATTGCGCTGCAAGTAACACCAGAATTATCAGCATTTCCAATACTTCACACCATGAAAAGGCACCAAGGAAGGGCCGCAAGGGTCTGCACTCTACATAAATGACTTATGTTTAGCTGTGCACAGATGATATACAAATATTTGGAATAGGGATGTCATGATGATGGCATTTTATTCGATGAGTAATTGTTATTCAGAATTTAATTGTCTTTTTAATTCACAACCGCTTTATTGGTATTGCACAGTGAAAAAAGAATGGTTTCAGTTTGCTATGGCCTTAGTAACCAATAAACAATAAAAGTAAAAATAAACAAACCCTATTTATAAAATACACATAAAACAAGTGAAACACCTCAACATGAAGGCGATGCAATGAGATAAAAAAAAAATGTTATGGAAAATAGAAAATAACATGCAAATAGTGATGGAAATTTGACATATAAAAGCAGCTGTATGGAACAGACATGTACGATGATTATGAACTAACTGTCCAAAATAATCACAACAGGATCAAATAATCACGATAAGGCCTAACTGTGTTTAGCTCATGTGTGTGTTACCTTCTGCAGAGTGTTGCTGTGTCGTCACCAAAGGCTCGGCCGTGGACTGATCTTCTCCAGGCTTCGGGTTCTGCTCAGATCCAGCTCCAGTTCTCAGTGTGATGTGCAAGGACATGGCCAGAGGGCCGCTGAGCTCATGGTCCAGTCCACCTCCACCGCTGCTGTTAATGTTGAATCCTGTGGTGCTGATCCCATCATTGCTCCTGTGACTACGCCCAACCACTTCAGTCGCCTTAAGCAGCTCAGAATGACCTGTGGCCAGAGCAGCAGCAGCAGCAGCAGCTCTGGAACTTTCCCCAGGGTCTCTGTCCCCCAGCTGAGCTTCTAGACTGTGGTCACTGTGGATCAGAGTGCTGGCAGTGTGAGCTGCTTTACTGCTGCTCCTGCTGCTGCTTCCCCTAGGGGCCTTGTCCTGCAGGACAGGGCGGCCCCTGATCGACAGGTCTGGGTAGTTCCTGTGCATCTCCATGAGAGACTGGTCCACATTGTAGAGGTGGCTGCGCCGAGGCTTAGGCTTTGGGTTCACTGCAGGTTTGGTGTCCAGGGACATGGAGACCTGTGGAGGAAACAGAGCTGAGACCATTAACTGACATAAATCAGTTTTAAAAAAGTATTTGATTACAATTTTCCTGAATTGAAGTTTCATTTCCTTAAATTCACTGCTGCTAAACATTGGTTCCACTGTTGTTCACGCAGACACTTATTGTGATGTACACGATGCCAGGATCAACACAAACATGGTGCATAGCTCAAAAGAGATGAGGACAAAAAGGCAGGAAATGTCCATATGTTCACTTTACTACATTGGAACCATCACTTACTCCTTTAGACTTTGAAGGTTTAACAAAAATGTAACAAATATTTGACTAAACTAATGTTTAGCAGCAGTGAAATGAAGGAAAGGAAGCTTTGATTCAGGAAAATTATAATCAAATAATGTTTTCATCAATTTGCCGATTAATAAATCATTTCAGCTCTTTTTCTTTGTATAAAATACAGTAATACAATAGGATTTCAGAATGTTCACAGCTTGGATCCATGAGGTGTGTGTTTTTCTGAAGTAGAAAAGGTAGATTTTGAAAATGACAGATTTCATTATTATCTTTTATCTCCCCCAGTCTCCCCCCTCTCTTTTCTCCTCCTTTACCCTCTCTCTTTAACCCAACTGGTCAAGGCAGATCCATCCTCCAGGAGTCAGGGTCTGCTCCAGGTTTCTGCCTGTTCAAAGGAAGTTTTTCCTTCCACTGTCACCAGTAACAAGTGTTTGCTCCTGGAGGATTCTGTTGGGTTTCTGTAAATTAGTCTGGTTCCGACTGGCTCTATATGTAAAGTGTCATGAGATAACTTCTGTTATGATTTGGCGCTATATAAATAAAATTTGATTAATTAACTGATCTTCTTGATAATAGTACTGAGATACTAGTAAAGCGATGCTCTCTGACTAACTTCTTTTCTCTGTGTGTCCTCCTCTTCCTCCTCCTTCTTCCTCTGCTCCTCTTCCATTGGCTCTGTCGTCTTGTTCTCTGTCTGTTCCTTCGACTTCTTCTGCAGTGCTTCAATCCACTCCTGCAAACATTAGATGCTCACACATCATCCATTAAAATCTGACATGATTTCACAGATCTATGATTGACATCTGTCTTTTGTGCAAGCAGGTGATTTTTCACTGGGTTCTGGCTAAAATATTTAAAATATCTCTGCAACAACCCAGTGACTTGTGTGACTGTGGGACTCAGCTCTAGTTAAAACTTCAGTACAACCATTCATGCTCATTCTGTGGCTTATCTAACCTGTGGTCTCAGCTGATCCTGCTCCAGGAGCTTCAGGAGGTTGAGACACTGTACTCTGGCCAACAGCAGCTCAAAGCCCAACTGCAGCGCTCTGTCTGGGTTTGCATCCTCACTCAGTCTGTACTCACTGAAACACACACATCAGAAGCAAGGGCATGAAACTAGAGCAGCCAGTCACACGGGACAGGAATGTACATCTGTTTGTGTGAAACATCTGAATGTATGTTAAATGTTATATATAATGTGGAGGCAAATTGACAAGGCTAAAAACAATATAATTTCATTTCACCTTGTCATTTTCCTCCTGTTATAAGTTTTTACCTTGTTTACTCCTTGTTACATTTGCTATGTATGATTCACACATATGGATTCTCTGAGGGATCATCTTTTCTATTTGTTATGGTTTCTTTGTCTTGCTTAAGTTTTATGAAATTTTTTTAAACTATAATAGCAACAGTTAGAATTAACAATTACAGCTGTCAACATATCAACACCAAATAAAAGTATTAATCGATTTTATTCTCTTAAAGGAGTGATATTTTGCTTTTTTAAAAAAATGGAATTATACATTTTCAAACATTTCCCTGTGCTCTCCATAAACTGTAAATGCTCTGCTTGGGTCTGAATTCTTCATTCATTCAACTCCACAGGTCCATCTTTAACCCTGTTTCTGAGTAATGACACCAGACAGGTGGTTTTGAACGCTGGCCCTTTAAATGCAAATTTGCCGCTCCCTCCAGGTTCTTGCCCGTGCTGCTCTGTCCTGTTCAATGAATAACTGAACATTTGAGGTAATGGGCTTGAAGTTTGGACATATTTTCAGTCTGGACTCCAACTGCTGCTGCTGACAAACAATTCTGTGGAACTGGAGAAATGTGTGTCTGAAGTCTGGACCTTATATGTGCAAATGTGGAGACGCAACTAGTTATAGACATAACAAATTAAGTAGGAACTGAAACAGGCTGTAGAAATCCACTCAATTTTTGCCAAAATAAATATAAAGATATCGTTGCAGCACCTGGAGGGTTCACATTCAAACTTTATGAACTATTAGGGTCCAAATACACAAAGAAATGAACCAAAGACTAATAAAAGTGGGTTTAACAAAAAATGAGCCTTTTAACCAACGGGTCACAACAAGTCTGTGTGAATGGTAAACTCTCAGCAGTTAAATACTGTAGTACAGGGGTACCCCAGGGAGCTGTGAACTCTCCTCTTTTTCACCATGTATACGAACGAGTGTAGAGGTAGGCAGCCCAATAACTGGGTCATCAAATTTTCCAATGATACAATCATTTTAAGTCTTTTACAAGAAAGTGACTGGCCTTCAATTCACCATAGACAGATCAGGGATTTTAAAGCCTGGTGTGATAGTCATCATCTTTTCTTAAATACAGACAAAACCAAAGAAATGATATATGACCCCAGGTGGGATTTATTGAATGTTTAATGCCCTGAACCTCGTCATTAACGAAGATTGCAAACTCATTGCACTTAGACGTGGAAACTAGTTCTGCTGGTAATGAAGCAGGAGGGTTTGTTAACCTGCTAACTATCGCAAACAGAACACCAGAGTTGTTACTGCACTTTGCAATCATTTCTGAAAAATACCTCTTCCTTGTTCTACGCAGAATCTGGTTAAACACACACAACTGTTCTTTTTAAATCTCATAATGAATCTGAAACTTGGACTTGCTCCATTTCCGTTCAGCCCTCTGGCACTACTCCTGTGTCATTTCTTCATGGAGCCTTCTGTCTGTTTTTAACCATTTTAACCTTAACAGGAGCAATGGTGTCCAGAACATTTAGAACACAAGAAGAGTATGAGTTCAACAGAGGGTCAACATTCGAACATGAGGCGTTTTCAAACCTAATCATCTCCATAAACAGCGTGCCTGTGCTGTCATTAATGTGTCTGCTCTGAACAACTGCAGGTCCAGCTGTTGGTTTGGGAATTACTGACAGTTCAAAGAAGACACAGAAATGATCAGATAAAACAGCATCGACCACATTGACACTTGAAATATTTACCCCCTTAGTAATGAGCAGGTCCAGAGTGTGCCCTCTGCTGTGGGGGGGCTCACTCACATGCTGGATTAAACCAAAGGGTTCAAGGACAGCACAGAGTTCTGGAGCATTTCTATCACACACATTATCCACACGTACATTCAAAATAGGAAAATGTATTTATTTACATCAGCAGAGATTGAATATTACAGACATACTGTACACAGATCTGAATGCTCTGATCATTTCTCACTGGGGGTTGCAAAGTTAGCGATAATTGGTTCCTAATTTCAAAATAAATAGCCGGGCTGGAACACGTGGAACTGAGTCGACAAATGTTACTTTCTTTACAGCTTTGACACTTGACAGACGCATTTAAACACAATACAGCAAATGCATTTATGGCAACATAAATTAAGACCTACCCTATCAAATTTAGTACCCTTTAAAGACTTTTTTAAGGTATTAAATGCAGATTTGTAAATTCAAGACTTTTAAGACTTTTTAAGACCCTGCAGAAACTCTGTATAGAGCAAGCAGTTACAAAACCAATGGTTATAAGCTCTCTTTTCTCCCAACATCCATAGCACTGTTAAATAAGAGCCTGCTACGATTAATGGGCCCTGAGGCCTCTTTCTTTCATTCAACCTTGCCTAAGGACTGGCTTTTAAACTACCCATGTTTTTACTATTTATGTGTTTTAATGCTTTTTCTCTTTACTCTTTAAGGAATGGAATTACTCCCATCTTTTTAAATTAATTTGTTGTATCAATTAATTCTATATATTCTATTTGTTTTTACCTTGGAAGGGAAGGTGCAATATATAGATTACATGTAATACAAAGTTTCAATTATGCTGACTCCAAGACTTTGTGACTGGGTGTGTTTTGTTGTTGTATGTCTCCGAATGTGAATGCAGCAACGTGTAGCATCATTGTCCAAAACAAATTTCCCGTATGGAACAATAAAGTTTATCCTGATTCTAATGTATTTGTGGCTCAGTAATTCCAAGAAAACCCATGACATTACAACAATAGAAAAAAAAGTGTATTCATATGAAAAGATGTCAATGCAACACATATATACGTGTGTATGTTCACAAGAATTCACTATACATTTTGTCCATCCTGGAGTACATCAATTATTTCTCATTTCAAAGTTAGTTTTTCCACTCCACTCAGAAAATTAATTCATATGGTTTCTTGCATGAGACGCAATGAGTGTACAATACCTTTAAGACCAAACACAACTATACTTAGCACCATTAAAAACATATGGGTCAGAATAATATGTATATTTGTAGATATATTTGGTTAATTGGTTTGGGGTTACCTTCATATTAAAGAGGGAAGCATCGGTCATTAGAGAATGAAATGAGGAGAAATTGTGATGAACTTAACATGTTTATTCAGTCACTGAATACAGGTACTCAGAAATTGAAAGTGTCATCGTTCAATATGGGGTGTGTCCACCTCTGGTACCAAACAAGCAGTGCAGCGACGACACATGGAACTAAGTCTGATGATCCTGTCCTGAGGATCCGATCACTCAGATTGGACTGATTGGACTGCGATGACAGCGCAGACGGCGAGTGACTTCACCACAGCTCAGACCTGCGCGTAAAATGCCAATGGCACGTTCTCTCTGTTGTATCGTAAGTCGTGGCAATTTGAGCTGGCAAAAAACATTTTAGCGTTTTCTTTACGTCCTTTAAATAGGCTACTGACCACACCTAAAGTTACCAGTCAAGTGTGAGCCTGTACAAGAGATTCCACTCAATGTCCGACATTAAGGGATTAGTCCAAATGCCGATGTCGTGCGCATCAGGAATGAAAAAAATACAGATGTTAACTGTGTTACTCATCTCGTGAGCAACATATACAAAAAAGGCACCTGAGAAAATAATTTTCTGGAAATTACACCATGTTTGGACCGTGCATTTTTAATGACGCTAAATTAAGTGCCACAAAAAATCTGAATACATTTTTCATGATCAGATGTATTTTATTTATTTTTAAAAAAAGAAGAATTCAAAGAGTATATTTTAGTGAGTTCTGTGACGATATGAGTCTGACTTCCCAGCTAAGTGAATATGACGCCTCATGCAAGAAAACATAGAATAAAATAAATAGAATAGATTTTATTGTCATTGCAAAAATACTACTGTACAGTGCAATGAAATTTAGTTTTTATGTTCTGTAATGTGAACTATAACATTGCCATCAAGTGGACTCCTTTATGTCAGAAATATTAAAAACAAAAGTAAATAATTAAACAAAAGGACATCTTTTGGACACAGTGGAAATAAGTATTTTCACTTTAACTTGTCCTTCAGATTAATTTATTTCATGGTATCCCATAGATAAAAAAAAAGGGGAGGATTCAATAAGTCCTTTCAGATTTTCTTGGAAAAGAAAAAACTATGCCCCTTTGTCTTGCAGTAAAAAAATACATTTTTTTTAAATTCTGAGCATAATAGGCAGTGAAACATCCATTCAGACCTTGATGAAGATGTTGATAAGTGTCAGTCTATTTATTTGCCTAAAACCTACGCTCATAAATTGATATATTTTTTTCCCTACAAGAAGGAGTACCACAATTTTTCCTCCAAGAGGATGTGACAGGACTTACTGGATTCACCTTTTTAAATACTTTTCCCTGCAAAACTATAGAGAATCTGTCAGGAATTATTTTTATATTAAACCATTTTCTTCTGATCTCTGTAACTGGTCATCACTCTGCTGACACAACATTCACAGCATCATATATGCGTTTCCACTGCTTTGTCTTTGCTGTTCCAGTTGCACCAGTACTGACACTATTTGATTTGATTTTAAAGTATTCTGATTTAGCTGCTGCTACAGTTCTTTTTCAGTTTTTTACTGTGCGTTTTTGGTGGAAGCTCTGAAATTGCTGACCCAAAGTCAGCTGTTTGCACAGGGCACAACAACCTTTTACAGCATTTAGTGGGAGTGGTCACATATGCTATACAGCCCCACCCATCCCATTTACAATTAAGTGAGATTCAAGTTTCAGCACATGTGGGTCAGAGGAGATTTGGATGGTAAGAACTTTTGGTGCATCTGGAGTTTGTTCTCCTTACTTTTTCTCTTAACAAAAAAATACAAGAAAATATAAAGATTTCAAAGATTCAAGGAATTTTTTTGTCAATTCACTAGATGTACAGGACATAAAGAGAATTAAGATACTGTTTTTCTCCCACCTTGTTATTAAATGCCATGTGATTTTTAAAAACGTTCCTGGGAATAAATAAGCGGTATAAAGAATAAACTCCAGTTGATTATAAAGTGTATATCAGTGTATTCACAACAGCAGCTGTAGTGTAATACAGTAATGTGATGAAGTGAGGAGGTCCACAATGGAACAAAACAGCAGCAGATACGGCAATAGTACAATGTTTGTAATAAAGTGCAGCACACAGTCAGCAGCAATGTGAGGGTATCACAGAATGTTAGTCTACGGAGTGTTAGTTACAGTCCAGAGGCAGGGTGTGTGTGTGGGGTGGTGGGGAAGGGGGGACAGAGTTCAGCATCCTTACAGCCTGATGGACAAACCTGTTCAACAGTCTTGTGGATCAGGCCCAGAGAATATTAGAGGAATGTAAATGAATGTTTCTGCATGAGGCCCACGGTGTACATAACACACATGGTGCAGGTGTATTTCGGATAGACTGGTCTTTGTTCCTGTTCCTTACCTTGGTGGGGAGACGTTGGTCTGAGGCAGGTAGCCAATAGAAGCCAAGACTGACTGGATGGTGGACGTACTGAAGACTGGCATGAGGCAGTACACAAATGGACCTGTGAATGTCTGACATAATGATAAAGATAAAGACGTAATAAGACAAAAACAACTTGTTACACAGTGGTTCAGTGAACTGGCTTTCTGTCTACGTCTGGAAAGAATTACTTTTATACTTAAACGTAAACAACACTTGTTTCATAAAATGTGGGGAAACTTTATACAATATCTTGAGAATAATGAATTATCACACCTAGTGAATGAACCTGGAGAGAAATAGCTCCCCCCTCTAAATATCCACGTATCTATTTTACATACATGGACTTTTTTTTTCCTTTCTTCTACCTTGTGAATGGACTCTTGTGTACTCATATTCTTGCTGAATGTCAGACAAAATTGATGTAAAACATGAAAAATGTACATTTTACTTCATACATATATATATATATATATATATATCTATATATATGTATGAAGTAAAACAGTATGCTCAAAA
>JAPQRP010000009.1:32487819-32499955 GCA_037367295.1 Apogon hyalosoma | reverse complement strand
GTTTTGCATCCACACAGTGATCTGTTGGAGGGTTAGGGTTAGACTGATCTGTTGGAGGCAGTGACAGAGTGAGTCCATGGGTCCATGCTCACCTTCTGTCAGCGAGATGTAAATCTGAGTGTCGTCTGCATAGTTGTGGTAGGACACGTTATTACTGTGTATTAACTGACCCAGGGGTAACATGTACAGATTGAACAAGAGGAGTCCCAGGATGGATCCCTGGGGAACCCCACAGGTCACTGCCATTTGGTCTGACATACAGTTTCCGATTTGAACAAAATACTTCCTGTCCTCAAGGTAGGACTTGAACCATTTCAGGGCAGTTAACTGTTAAATAACTGTTTGTGCTTATTATGCTCATAATATCTTAAATTATATAATTTAAATTAAATTAAGTGTAAATTAATAGGTTGGTTTACATCAGCATCACTAGTATTTAAATCAATTCAGTTTAATTCAATTCAATTAAAATAACTTTATTCATCCCCTAAGGGGGCAATTCAAAACAGACTGAGTAGTTCAATATACAAGACATCAGAACACGGTAAACCATATCATACCATCATAAATAGCTACCTATCTAGATTTCTAGATAATTAACTGAACAAATTAGTTAAATTTTAACTAATGCCTGTTACTACAATATTTGATATTAATTATTGAACCCAAATTGCAAAGTGTTTAAATATTACACTTATAAGTGGCTTTATAATATGTGGTATCACAGACACAGCCCCATAATCACAGAATTTCAGTGACAAAAGTAAAACAATGTGACTGTCAACCTGGACACACCTCATATGTGGGAACAGACAAGAAGAAAAACGTGTTGGCTCTGGCTGACAGACACAAACAACCACTCACACACGTTCACACCTATGCAGATTTAGATTGAACTTAAAAAGTGAATGGGCTGGTTAACCACTGTACCACCATGCCACCCTGAAAACAAATTATGGAGTAAAAAGAAAGACAAGTAAGTAAACCAAGGGTTAACAAACAGTAACAGTAATGTTCTGTTCTTAGATGAAACTACTCTCCTAATATTTACATGAAAAAGACATCTCAAAACATTTTTAAACACATCTTTTATCTTAGTAACTTTTATATTTATGAATGCAAATTACAAACACAAACATTTTTGAAAAGTCAAATATGTTTTCCAGTTGGAACTCCACATTACAGGAAATAGGGCTGAATGACAAAAAGACAATATAACTATTGTGATATAATTCTGTATCATATCATGATATTCAACAATTTCACATCAAAATAATTTTCCTAATGATTTATCTTATCGGTTTGTCTGCCAAACACAGTGTTGTGTACACTCAAAATATTTGGATACTAAGAAAGAAAGAAAGAAAGAAAACTGAAATGATTAATCAATTAATTGACTTGAACTGATTAAAAAATGATACGAGTACAATTTTCCTGAGTCTAAGCTTTGTTGATTAATTTGACTGCTGGTTAAAAAAGTGGTTCCACTTTTGTTTCACACAGACGCACAGTTGTTTGTTAGTTCCATGTTCAGTTGTTATGTCAGTTGGATCCAAATGTGCTGAAGATTGCAGTGCACATACTGTTTACAGGTGTCATTGGACTTGTTTGTGGTTGATTATATCTATAGATATTTTTATAGATATTTTTATACTGTTATTTCTATATAGACACTTTTAGATATCTTATTACTTTTGTGTACTTTTTGTGGTTGTTGTTTCAGCTGGTTCTGAAATAAAGGACAAGTTTGTCATTTTCAGACATGTCTGTTTCACATTTTTACTATTTTTTCTTCGCCTACTCAAATAATCGTTTAATTTGTTCGAAGAAAATAATCGATCGATCGAAAGAAAGAAAGAAAGAAAGAAAGAAAGAAAGAAAGAAAGAAAGAAAGAAAGGACGTGGTGGTACCTTCAGAGTCCTGATCTCCTTCCTCCAGGGTTGCAGGTACAGGTTGATGCAGAGGGTTTCCAGCAGCTCCGTGGCTTTGATGACCGTGGACAGGTGTTTCTTACAGTCTCTCCTCAGGGCCGCAGAGTTCTCCATCACTACCTGGTAGAAGGGGAACAGGGTGAAGGTCTGTGCGGGCTCCGGGTCCCTCATAACCACCTGGGTTGCCCTGCTGAGCAGCCTGTCGTCGCGGCACGGCCCGGCCTCGGTACAAAGGTGGAGGTAGTTGTTCACATAGTCCTCATACACGTCCTGACGGGACACCTCCACCTGCTCACCTGCTCCAACCGCGTCCTTCATGGCTGAACCACCAACAGCCCAACAAAGTGTTCTGAGCCTGGACTGAGTGATGAGGAAGTAGAGCTGTCAACCTGACGAGGAAGTGAAAGCAGCCCAGCCCAGCCCCACGCCTTAACTGTCCGTGACACAGGCTGTTGGTCCAAAACACAAATACACCCTCAAAGCACATATGAGTTTAGGCTTCACAACTATTAAAGCAATAACATCAAATATTTACAACCGATATATAATAAAAGATGGGGTTTATATACACAGGCTTCACAACAAGGTAGTAGGTTGTTATTAATGAGTTAGTTTAATTAAAGCTTACTCAAAAATGTTGAATGATATGGAACCTTATTCCAGAGAAAGAAGTCTATGGACTCTGCATAAAACCACACATTTCATAAATCTGAACTGAGTTGAGAATCATAAGTCATTTAATTTCACCCCCCCTTTTTTTTTTTTTTTTTTTTTTTTTAAATGTATAAATATGATTATTTAACTCTTGGCATTTTCCCAGTGTCCTTTGGTTAAATATTGTTCAACAGGACAGACTCAGTTTTATTTTGAAAAACCTGACCCGGAAGCATTCACTTTTACCTCCGGGGTAAATTGTCCAATAACACTTCACGCTACCTTATAACATAGCTTACAGTCCCCGTAAAGAAAGAACAAAGAAAGAACTGGCGAGCATTGGACTATGATATAGTTTTGATTTTGTTGGGGTAAGTCATACCTCGGTCGTAATGGGGCTTTTTTTTATGAATTTAAACTTAGATGAATGTGTGTAGGCTATGTTTATGTTGAGCACAGTCCCCACGTGATGGTAACTGGTACATACTCAAAAGCACCATTTAAGATAAATGTGAGACTTAGCGTCAGTGCTGCTTCGAAGAGCGTCTCTGATGTAGAAATGTTAAAGTTGTCACAGTGCGTTTACGTTATTTTTGTGAATTCCCATAAGCTGCAGGTAGCTATTATCGTTTAATACACGACACTTAAAACCGGATTTGTTACGTATGTATAAAATGTTTGTTGCTTCACGAGTGATAAAGATGTTAAGTATATTAAAATAAAATAAAAGTAGTAATAAAAGAAGTAGCTGAAACTAGTAAAGCAGATAAATAAACAATTACCCCTGTCTTAATAAATTAATTACCTACAATAATTATATGTGGAGGACAGTATGAACCTTTACCAGAAGATAAAATATAATAAATATGTAGGGGGTGTATATAATGTGATGCATCTATATGGAGATCAAAGTAGTGGATACATTTTAAATCTTCAGCTACTTTTGAATGCAATATTCCAATAAACATCTATATTTCTTATATTCCATCAAATACCAGTTTGTTTGTTTGGGTTTTTTTTTATTTTCAATGTGTAGACTTTGTTGTATTAGGTTTTCTATATCAGATACATATTTATAAATTAGTGATGAGCCTTTAGATATGTATAAGGTGTCATCATGAACAGGATGTGGGATTATCTTGTTTACAAATAAAAGTAATGAGGAAGAGATGCTTCACTGAAAGGAAAATACTTTGTTGAAAGTCAATGTTAAGATGTCGTACAGGTGCATTTTATTTAATTTATCAGAGATTACAGAATAGAGGTTCTTTACAGAGAGAGAACTTAAAGTATTACCCAATCTAATTATGCACATTGGTCACTTATTTCATGCAATGCATGTATGTAGTAATGTGTCATTGTAGTTTTACTGTGCATGTCTTTTGCTGCAGGTTCAGATAATCACAGACATGAAGAACAGAGGCGGCGGTGGTTGGGTGGACAACCGGCTCAGACAGAGAGTGGAGCAGGTATCTATTCTGCAAAGTGCTATCATAGCATAATATTTAAAATTCCAAATATGTTTATATGCAGACAAGTAAGCAGTCATTCCCTTTCAGTCAGTAATACATAATAATAATAATAACAACAACAATAACAATATTAATAATACTGGATTGGATTTTTAGAACGCTTTTCAAGGTTTTCAAAGTGCTTTACATTTTTGATCCATTATTCATCTGCTCTCACATTTACACTCTGGTGGTGGTAAGCTACATCTGCGTGGCTGCCAATCCATGCCAAACGGTCCCTCCTACCACCACCAAACATTCATACACATTCATACACCAGTGTGAGTGACACTGGAGGCAAGGTGGGTGAAGTGCTTTGCCCAAGGACACAAGAGCACAAGACTTGGACAGAGTGGGATTTGAACCACCAACCCTATGGTTATTGGACGACCTGCTATGCCCCCTGAGCAACAGTTAATAATAATCCTAATTCTTTATAGATTCCATACTTTAGTGTTGACATATGAGTTCACAATTCCTGATGCCATGTTTTACCTTTATCTCTGTTTTCAGTTCCTGGAATCCAGTAACAATAAATATGTGGACCTTTCAGACATGGCTGTGGAACTCCAGAAACTGTACAGGTATATTAATGGAAATAATTATTTTCCAAGCTTAAACCCAAACAAAGGTGGTGACCTGTTTTATTGCTTTTATTGCAAATTTGATAGGGACAGCTACATTGTACATAGAAAAGCAGAAAACTGCTATTCAAAGTATCATAGTGTTGATAGCAAATGCCAGGTTGTAACACTGTCTCTAGAAGGGCTTGTATGAGACTAAGATGTTAAAACAGTGGAATAAACATAAACTGAAGTAACCAGGTCTTGGTAGCTGTTGACAACTAAGACAGATCCTTGAATGATTCTTTTGGAAAGCAGATTTGATGCTACTGATTAGAGCACATTGTAGTCAACTCTAAATAAAAGTCAGGACAGGATGTCTGTGTAAATTCTCATTTGTCCAGGTCATCATTCATTCTTAGTAGTTTTTCAAGGTTCAACTGGAGTGATTTTGTTCTTGAAAACATTTTGTCTCTCCTCCAAGAGACTTCATCAGTTCTATTTACTGGTGAGGAGAAAGAACCTGTCGGTGGAGTGGTCTGTGGAGGTGAATTTGCTCATATATTAATGACGCTAAGTGTCAACGTTGTAGAGAGGCTGATCATGAGTTTCAGGGTTGTTGGTTTGTTTTGTGTCTGAGTTTCAGGTTTGGTGAGAAAGGGTGGGTTGCTGGGGGGCTTGATTGTTCTTAGGTGAATCCAGGTGTGAAAGGTTGTTTGTTGAGAGACTATCTGGGGAGGCTGTTTAGACCACCACCTCTGCTCAGGGAACACTTTTACAAAGATGGCCTCTTTGACTCCTCTCTCAAACCACTTGTCTTATAATACATACAATATTCTGACATTGCTGCTCAAAGTTATGTCCTTTTTTAACCTTGGTCAGACTGGCTGCAGGGTATTGTCATCAGTTGGTTGTCCGTCCATTCGTCTGTCCAAAAACTTTGGCGTGCACTGATAAGTCAGGCCACTGGGGGAAGTAGTGTACCTGATAAGTCAGGCTGAGGGTTTGTAAGTGCACACACATTCTGTTGTTCCAAGTGAAGACGGACTTGAAATCTCTTGGATGAGAGCCAAAACGTTTTCAAGAACAAAACCAGTCCAGTTGAACTTTGAAAACTGCTAGGGGTCAAATCATCACAGTGTATTAGACTTTTTGACAAACTGAACCTTGAAACCTTGTTAAATTTGAAAGATTTCCTGAAGTGTTCAGGTCAGGACAGTGATGAATATTTCCATTTTGATTAAATGTTATTGAAGGCTGTAATGACAATTACAACGGTAAACAGTAAAACATTAATTATATTGATTCTGCAAATTTTAAAAAAAATGTTATATTTAGAAAAATTTAAATGATCAAAGTGAGTTTGCATGTTCGCCCCGTGTCTGTGAGGGTTCTCTCCGGGTACTCCGGCTTTCTCCCGCCATCCAGTGACATTCACCAATAGGTTAATTGGTTAATCTGAACTGCCCATAGGTGTGAATATGAGAATGACTGGTCGTTTGTCTCTATATGTTCAGCCCTGCAATGAACTGGTGACTCGTCCAGGGTGTACCCCACCTTCACCCATAAGTAGCTGGGATAGGCTCCAGCAAACCCCGCAACCCTAGTGAGGATAAAGCGGGTTCAGATGATGATTGAATGAATGAAATGATCAAAGTACAAGTTTTCAGTTTTGCAGGGGCTGGGGGATACGCTGACCTCCAACATATGTTGTTTAAATAAAGATGGGTGTTATAGATGGAGTGCTGATAATATTATTAGTGCACTCTGTAATATTTATGTGATGTTAAGGTAGAAGTAAATTTTATACACACAGAATCCAGATGCTGGGTTTAATTTCTGGGACACTGAGCACTGGGACACTGGACACTGAATGCTCCTAAAGTTACGTAAAAATGACTCTCATCCTCCACCCAGTACCATCAGCCAGTAAGAGCTTTGAAATCTTCACAGCTCATTGTTTGTTTACTACATATCTAAAGCTAAACTTTGTTGATACTTAATGTGTTGTGTTTTCATATGAGTCACCATTCCTAAACTGTCTGAGGATAATTTTGTTGTGTCTGTAGAGTGGATTATGGCAGAAGAAACAAGACCGCATTCAGGATTCAAGTAGAGAAAGGTGAGTGAGCTGAAATCAGATGTGACATTAAAACACATTTCACATTTGAACTATGGACAAGAGTAATGATGTTTCTGATTTTGTTGTTTTATGAAGATAAATCTATAATCTTATTATTAGAGGGAAAACAAGTTGAATTCCACAACCATCCCAGCTCCTTTATGTCCTGATATTTGCTCTGTTGAGTCTTTGTCCATGTGTCTCTGTCAGTGTATCAGGTCATCCTGAAGGACAACGGTCTCGATGATCTGGAGAGCAAACACCTGGCAAAAAGAGCCAAACACAGCAACAATGACACCGGGTAAAGGCCGTAGTGCTTCTTAACTCCTCTACTCATACCATCTTTGAGCATCTACCTAATGCCATATACCTGTGTGTTAACAGTGACGGCAGCAGCAGCTCAGAGCTGTCCTCTGACAGCGATGTGGATGTCACAGAGAATCCGGTAAGGAGTCCTGTGCATGACAGATCTAAGTGCTGTATCTGTCACATTATGTTTCCATGGTTAAATACAATATTGTGATATATACCATTACTTATAAAATATAAAATAACATTCCTGATTAATGTACCGGCCTGTGCTGTATTGGGCATGATGTGTACTTTTACAGTTTAACACTAAATAATACTGTTTAAATCCAGTTTTATTTGCTTCTTTGGAAGTTTGAACTTTAGACAAAATTTTCTAAATACAAGTAGAAGAAAAATCTTTGTGGAAAAAATGCCCTTGTGAACCATCATAATGAAGCTTATTTAAAAAAAATCATAAATGGTTCATCTCCAAAACAGATAAAAATACAACATGTAACGTTAACGTGAAAACTTTTGTCTTTGCAAAAAAAGAGTAGCATAGAATAGAATAGAATAGAATAGGCTTTATTGCCCTTACACAGGCTGTGCAGTGAAATTGCAGGTGGTCTTTGCCAGCGACAGTGTACTGTACAGCTAATAACAGCACAATAAAATACAGACACATGTTGAAAAATTTTTAAATGGTGTGCAAATTAGAGATACACTGTATAAAAGGGTAACAATTAAAAAAAATATAAAAGTAGTAAAAAAAATATTGTGCAAATAAAAAAAGACTGCAAATGATTGGATGGTATATTGAAATATTCATGTTATGGTAAAAAGAAAATCAGATTTTGTCGGTATATGTGGTGAACTGTACTGTAATGAGTGAGGAGTGAGTTTTATTATAGTTGTAGTGAGCTCTATTTAAGAGAAAACAGGGGCAACTACAGTCTGTATGTGGGAGAATAAATGAAAAACAACCACTGCTGAGATTACAATCCTTTCCACTGAGATGGGTCATGATAATTGGCTTCCATTTTCCTCAATATTAACACCATTCTAGTTGTAAGATGTGGATGAGGTCATTCCTCCAATTCTCCTGCTCCAGCTCTTTGTACTGAATGAAAAACAGTAAGAGTGATTTCCATCCTTTTGTTCGGCTGAGGTGGGGTGTGAACGTTTCTACCCATAACTGATGTTCCAGAAATCTAACCACATTTTGTTGCTGTTTTTTTCCCCCATGCAGCCTTCCAAGCACATGAACGCCTCACTGACCACTCTGTACCGCAAAAGCGACATCAACTCCCCGAGACGAGATCCACCCACAGTCAGCAGTCCTGCCTGCACTGGGACTCAGGTGACCACAGGGGGCTGGTTCATTGACAGAAGCAGAGGTTCTGACAAGAACGTCCTCATAGACCTGTGTGAAGAGGAGCCCCCTGTTACACCAAGTGTACGTAACTAGAGCGTGTCAGCAGAAAAAGCTCACTGTCTATTCTTAAAAGTTTGGACTGGTTTTGTTATGTTACCTTAGCACTCATTTTTACTGGATGATACATCATTAATCAGTTGATGCAAAGGTACCCTTTTGCCTTTTGTGTATTAGAACTTACATGACTTTTGTGGCAGCAAAACACATTACACAATCTCCTGCAGATGACAGTGGACTAAATGAACACCTGTAGTACTGACAGGGTCTAAAAATCACTGTAAACACAATGAACTACAGCCACAAGGTCCTTAACATAAAATGTTGCAAATGGTGCAACATTCTGCAAGATATCTTATTACACTGGTATTCTACACATATAGAATTGCTCTAGGACAGTGGTCACAGTGCTTACATTAAGCTGCAATTTTTAAAAAAATAATCTGCTTCAGAGATTAAATGTGCTAAATATTATGTATTTAATAAGATTAATTGGAGAACAAATGACAAAAGGGCTGGTTAGCTGATGTTTTCAAGTTATATGATACACTATTATTATAGATATATATTGATTTATGTACATTAATACAACAGATTTGTAAATCTTCCACAGACAGTGTTTTGAAGTAGATCTGGTAGCTCTGAGACAAATATTTCTTTTGAGTAAAACCTTGTCTTGTTAATTTTCAAATTTCACATTTTGACCCAAGACTGTATCTGTGAAACTTTAGCCAACCAGCATTTTTGACTTGATTTTTCTTTATCAGTGACTCACACATGGTAAAATTTAACTACTTTTATTCTGGAAGCATTTTACTTGTAGACCAGTGTTATCTGCTGTTGTGTTCAGTGCAGTGATAAACATTAAGAGGATTGATTTATTTTATTATAATTAACCTTTACTTACCCAGGAAAAAAAATCCCACTGATATTAAGAGCTTCTTTTACAAAGGAGTCCTGGCCAAGATAGGCAGCAGCAAATGTAACATACACTTACAAGATTACACAGTTAAAACACAAATAACACACACATTTAACAATAAGTAGTTATAAATAACACTTATGAGCAGATTAAGAAAAACAAGTGCTAGATATTTCACTTCCCATTTTGTAGGTTCATTGTTGTTTATGTGTAAGCACATTTATGCATGTAGTTACAATATTTTTAATCATTTTCTTAACCTATAAAGACCCAGTGTGACTTTTGAGGTACTTCTCAAATGAATTTTTCTTTCTATTTTACTATTCTTAAGTCATTTATCACCATCTATTGTAATAAATGTTTTCTTGTGAATTTTTAGTCAAAATCAAGTATTTTCTTACATTTAATTCGCTGATCATATAGATGTTCATAAAAGCTCAGATTAAAATTGGGGGTTATTAGATCCGAAACAGAGAAAACTAAAAACTTTCAGCAAAGATATTGATAACTGAACATAAAACAAGTGTCTCCATCCACGGTCATTGATCCAACTCCATGGATTTTACCTGTGAATCAATGTTGTAGAAGTTGACAGTGTTTCCATGGTAACTACAGAGCCTCTGAACGTCCAAATGAGTCATATCTGATGACCATGAAAAGATGACAAAATGGAATTTACACCAGTTATTTACATGGGGGGCAGCCGTGCCTCAGGAGGTAGAGCGGGTCATCCAATAACCAAAGGGTTGGTGGCTCAAATCCCGCTCTGTCCCCGTCCTGCTCTCCTTCTACCCACACTGGTGCATTAATGCGTGTTTGGTGGTGGTGGGAGGGGCCATAGGCACAAATTGGCAGCCATGCTTCTGTCAGCCTGCCCTAGGGCAGCTGTGGCTACATATGTAGTTTACCACCACAGACTTAGACTGTGTGTGTGAATGAATAATAGATCTACTGTACGCTCTTTGAGTATGCATTCATAGAAAAGTACTATATAAATCTAATCCATTATTGTTATTATATATCGATAGGAATAGTGGATCAGTGGTTGTTTAACATTTTATATCAGTATTTTGGTCACCAGTGGGTGTTTGGGTCTTTATGGGTTAAGAGTCAACAGTACTGTTGACTCTTAACCTCTTAATTCTGCAGAAGTGTGTCACAAATTTATGACTATGGACCCCAAACTGAGTTTAAATGCAAAACACAGTTTTAGTATTTAACATTATATAAAGACAACCTTTCTCTTATTTTGATTCTTTATTCGGATGTTGGATGCATTGTGAATGGTCTTTGTTTCTGTGCCCATCAGACAGATATTTCCATGCTGGAACCTGAGAAATCCAAGAAAAAGTCAAAAAAGAGGACAATGAACTCCAATGAACCATCGGAATCTCGCACCCCAAACAAAAAAGGTAGTGCACTGTCTGTTTAGTGCCCCTGAGCCACAGAAGTCTCTTAACACTCCATTGTCATGCGTTCTGGTTGTGTTTTCTCTCTGTGTTATTTCTCAGCAAAATCCAGGTCTTTAGAGCTGCAGTTTCCAACTCTGAAGTTTGAGGACATTGGAGGCAATGAAGCGACATTAACAGTCAGTGCCTTTAGACTTGCTGTTTATCTCTGTGATACTGCATGATAATGAAGCCATGAACACATGAAGCCTCTGTCATACTGCTGAATTTCAGTCTGTCTGTGTCTTTGACATGGCTGCAGGAGGTATGTAAACTGCTGATCCACATGCGGCACCCGGAGGTATACCAGCAGCTCGGCATGGTTCCTCCACGTGGCTTCCTCCTCCACGGACCCCCTGGCTGTGGAAAGACCCTTCTGGCCCAGGCTGTGGCAGGGGTGAGCACTGGTGTTGGATCAATGGTGTTCGTCCTCACATTTTTTCTTAACCCACCACTGGATTTTTTTTGGCAGTTATGTCTGTTTTTCTTACCTATTAGTCCAGTATTGTCTTTGTTCAGATCAGTGGGCATCAGGCACCTTTGGCCAGTATGTTTTTAAGAAGACAATGAAAGGAAAGGGAAAGCATAGTTAGAACATTATGAGTGTCCAAAATGAAAATCACAGATACAATCTTAAGTTTTCAAAGAATAAAAAGCCTCTTTTTTTCTTCTTCTTTTTCTTCTTCTTCTTCTTCTTATTATTATTATTATCATTATCATTATCATTATTATTATTCTCCCATTCTTTTGTACCTTTCAGGAAGAGCTTAACTTTCAATATTTGATCATTAATTATCATTATTATATGTAATAAATGCTTAAAATTGTGTTATAGCAAAAAAAAAAAAAACTGGCTGAATTTATATCATATTTATTATGAAAACAACTGTAAATGTGCACAATGAAACTTTATGAGATAACAGAAATAAACTTTCAACTATTTTATATGTGGTCAAACATCTGTTTGTCTAGAACATTCTATGTCTATGTTACAGCTTCTTATATTTAGTTATTTGCAGTTATTTTTACCCTATTTCTCTGTTCACTTTCTGTCCATGCAATGCAGGTGTCCACCATAGTGTGTTAAATGCCAACTGAAAGCCCTGAATCTCAGCTTTCAGGTGCACTTTGAATTTTGTCAGTACCGCAAACAGTCCAGCAATTTGTATGAAGGTATATTTTATATATATCCATCCATCCATTTTCTGAGCCCGCTTTATCCTCACTAGGGTCACGGGGGTCGCTGGAGCCTATCCCAGCC
>JAPQRP010000009.1:32474927-32485216 GCA_037367295.1 Apogon hyalosoma | reverse complement strand
TTCATACACATTCATACACCAGTGTGAGTGGCACTGGAGGCAAGGAGGGTGAAGTGTCTTGCCCAAGGACACAATGGGCTGAGTAGGATAGAGCGGGATTCGAACCACCAACCCTTCGGTTATTGGACAATCCGCTCTACCTCCTGACCCCTGGCCACCCCGGTTCCCATAATTGTACAAATTCCTTCATTTTTCCTTTGGTAATATAAGTCAGTCCTTACAGTTCGATGCACTCTGATAGTTCTTTTATCCATTGTTTATAGAGGAGCCTCTGTGCTCTTCCAGTTCAAAGTGATAGCTCTCCTGGCATGGAACAGTCCCAAGTCCAACACTTTAGTTTGTTTCTTATTATGTGTAAAATCCTTGGGGTATGCTCCCAGTATCTGAAAATGAATTAGTAAAAACCCACCGTAACCCTGTACAAGTGAACATCTTGGTCTGATTGTGTCAGTAGATGAAATACCAGACCTGCAGGATTCATGTGCATGAATGGGCATGCATTATACCGTCTCCTTCTGTGCTCTGTCAGGATCTTGAAGACATTATGTCGGAAACTAAAGTTGCCAGAGGACTTCGACTACCAGCAGGTGGCCCGGCTCACACCAGGGTATGTGGGTGCTGACCTCATGGCTCTGTGCCGAGAAGCTGCCATGAATGCAGTCAACAGAGTTCTACTGGAGCTGAAGCAGAACTGCACTGAACAAAGAACTGAGGCTCAAACTGAAGCTGCAGAAGGAACAGCCTCAGAGAAGAGCAGCATCACAGGGCCCATGGATGATCCACATGGCAAACCGCTAAATCAGCAAGACTCAGGCCTGCATCAGCTGCAGGTAAGACCACATGACCCCTGCCAAACCTGATGAAACCCAACAGCTGTTAATAGATCATGGTGTTGTGTTTTCTCCAGATGTGTTTGTCATCTGAACGATCTCTTCACACACACTATTAAGATTATTTTCAATAAAGAAAAAAGCCTTAATTCTCATCAAAAGTATATAATATTTAGTTGATATATATTTTTAATATATCTAATATATTTTATATTAGCTCTTGGGAGTTCATAAGTAGTTTTAGTTTGGCTACTTTTCTGTAGTGTAATGTTAGTTTGAGTTTTATTCAAATTAAATGAAGTAGGATTTAGTCCAATGGGTCTGATGGACAGCTGGTATCAGTTGGCGTCCGTCCATCATCCATCTGTCAGTCTATCCGTAAACAATTTTTCAATAATCTTCTTCTCTGAAACCATCAGTCAGAATGTCCTTATATTTGTTGCAGACCATCTTTGGGGTAAGGTCTACCAAGTTTGTTCAAAGAATTGGGAAATATGATTTTTGAAATTTTTATACATTTTTTAAACGTTACAAATCCCCATTGGTTCATAATGGGACACATTTCAAAGTGCTATAACTTCAAAACAGTTGCAGATATTGATATAATTACTATTGGCAACAGACAGGAAGTCACATATGGGCTTTCATTTGGTGCAATGACCTTTGACCTTGAGTGACCTTGAAAGGTCTAATGAATGCCAATTAATGTCTTTAAATATGCCATTGGGCTACAGGACCCTTGGTCCTATTTTTGTTGATATTATGAAGAAATTCTTTGTTTATAGCATGTGAAAGAATGCATATCTTATATGATTTATAAAACCATTGTTTTCCATTTCTATTCCTTACCATTAATGTTCCACCCACAGCTCACTGATTTACATCCAGAGCCACATTAAAAACAAAGACAAAAGCATATGGATCATACCTTCAGTTCTGTTTCATTTGTTTGTATTGTATTTTCCAAATTACACTTAGTGAAGTAATTTTTTGACTGTTACTTTTAGCTTTAAGCCATTTTCTCAGACGTTATTCACCCAATTCTTTTCAAATTTCACACGCATGTTCTTTTACATCCACTTTCTCAAAATTTTTGCTTTTTTTTTTTTTATTTTTTTTACAAAGTTTTGAAAAGTTTTTTAAAAACCATTGAAAGTTAAGGCTCAAAATGAATCCCTGGGTAGGCAGGGCATCAGTGAGCAGGTGTTTTTTGACCAGGGTGGTGGTGGTGTGTGTGGGTGTGTGTGTGGGGGTATTAGTAAGTTGTTCTTACTTTATCACTTGTTTCACATATTTATTTTATACTGTTCCCCCTCTATTATTACTAAAAACACTTTCTCTGTCTTTTTTTTAGACAACAGAGTGTTGTTGACTGTAAACACTCCTCCATATTCTGTTCTTGTAACAGACTGAAAAATTTGATGAGTCATGTAAAC
The DNA here is from genome assembly GCA_037367295.1 of Apogon hyalosoma. Taxonomy (NCBI): domain Eukaryota; kingdom Metazoa; phylum Chordata; class Actinopteri; order Kurtiformes; family Apogonidae; genus Apogon; species Apogon hyalosoma. Next base: position 32,482,950 of record JAPQRP010000009.1, on the reverse strand, counting down.
GGGGTTCCCACAACCATAAAAAACTTGGAAAAGTTGTTGATTTTTTTAAACTTCTTTTTTCAAGGCCAGAAAAAGTAATTACCCTTGGTAAAATTGATGACTGTTTTATAAAAGTCAGAGATTTTGAATTTTTTGTTATTTGATGGAATTTTCAAAATAACAGAGAAGACTTGTCAGATTTAAGGTTATTACAGATTCTGCAAAAACAGGCTAATTGGTTTTGTCAAGGTGAAGAACAAGAGCAAAGATCATTTTGTGTAGGACATTTCATACTTCACAAGAGACTCAAGTGCAGAAATCCTGGGAGGTCTTTTGCTTTTCCACATTACCCACGGCCACTTCAAATTCCTACCCAAGCACACAGTAGCTGTTGGACACCACACGAGAAAAGTTTGGCCTGCATGGTGTGTCGAGAACAAGCTGCCAAGACTCCCAAATCAGGGCAGGGAGAAAAAAATTACGTTATTCTTTTCTCGCAGCCCTGAGAGGGAGAACAATTTTCAATGTTTTTACTGTATTTAATAACCATTAGCATTGATGCCATTTTAGCATTTTTGTTGTTAGATTTAACAACTTTACAGACTACCCTTGCATTTACTTTCCTCAAAAAATACCTAGTAACAAATTTAGTGACTTTTAGAATTCGTTTGGAAACTTTTAGCAACTTTTAAAATGTGACTGAAATGATAAAATGCACACATTTTCCCTCTACATGACACCAAATTATTTTTTCTGTATCATATTTTATTTAGTGATTTTTCAGACCCCTCTAGAGACTCTTTATCAAAAAAGCAACTAATAATAAAAAGTGACAAATCTTTCAACTTTTTCCTCCTTTATTGAAGACTTTGGAGACTCAGACATGAAAGCATGTATCGTTCTTTGTCTAAAACAAATCACTGCGCTGAATATAAATCAGTCACATTCACGTTGACAGTTTTCTCTATTGCCTCTTTTTGCTCCATTTAGATTGTTAATGTAGACCGAAAATTAAAAATGTTCTGGTCAAAAATGTATGTTTTACCTTGAGTTGTGGGCTCCTAAGCAGATCTTAAGGTGAAAAAAAAAAAACAAACCAAAGTGAAGAAAATGAAGCAAAAAGCTAAACAAACAGATTAACAACTAACCTAAGAGGGTCGTTTAGTCGGTCCCTAAACCGGGATGAAGGACGGTAGGAATTGGAACAATACAGAGGAAAAAAAGCAAGAATTGACAGAGTATAGCTCAGTAGTAGTTCTACACATTAGGGTATTTAGGGTGTTTTTATACTCACTTTTTGTCTAACACAATAGTATTCCTTTCTTCTACATCGTTCATTACAATTACAGGCACATTTCCAATCATGTAAATTAGATGAGAATGTCATTTAGTACCTTTTAGTGACTTTTAGAACAGACAATAGATACTTTCACTACTGAGGTAACACTGACCATTAGATGAAGACAGAAAAGAGACATTTTTAAAATGTCGATCTTAGGGCTTATGTGACTGTTCTTGTGAATGGTCATGGAAACTACACCAATTATATCCATTTGAGAGGCTCAAGGAACATTTTTTAAAATTTTGTCTGTAAATTGTATGAGAATCCTGTGTGACCAAGTTCATATCGTGGTAATGTTATAAATTTTACCATTTTAGTGCAGTTTGACCTGTAATTTTAACCAGATGGAGATGTTGTCCTGAGTTGTTTTTTGTGTGTCCAGCAGGGGGAGCTGTGCCACCTGCTTCAGCTGCTAAAGAATACTGAAACCCTGTCAGAAGAGCAGCTATCCTGCCTGTCCATCCTCATGTCAGACTTCCAGGCGTCTCTGTCCAGGGTGCAGCCTTCAGCCAAGAGAGAGGGCTTTGCCACAATACCTGATGTGACATGGGATGATGTTGGAGCCCTGCAGGACATTAGAGAGGAGCTGACCATGGCTATACTGGTAAACCACACCCTTCTTCACAAACATGCATGAACATTATGCTCAGTCTGGGTGATGATCTCATTTCCACATCAAGAATCCTGCCCACACATACAGCTGACAACGTACAGTCGTGGCTTCACCACACTTTAGCTGCACAAATACTTCTCAACTTTGCTCATACTCTTCTCTTGAGCGCATCCTTTCCTTACATTCCTGTTATCTTTAAGTCTGTCATTCTTTGTTTAGCATCATTATGCTTTTGATCCAGATGAGACCTAGTTCACCTCCTGCTGGGACATTATTCAGTTCTAAAGAGACAAAGGGTCCGTGTCAGTGTTGTTTCTTTTAAAATCCATCCGGTCTACTGTCAACAGGTGACTTTTTAACATGTTAGTTCAGATCAAACTGATAGGAAGCACAAGAGTAGAACAAGTGTGATTTCCTTTACAGACTGTGTCAGTTCAGACTATTTCCTGCTCCTCCTCTCTCTCTCTCTCCCCTGCCTTTCTTGTCTCTCTAATACTATTAAATCAGATATGGTGTTAGTAAATGGAGGGTCAGTACTGTAGGATTCATCCACAGAGAACCATAAGTATGTACACAGATGTACATTAGACAAACTTGTGTTTTCAATCAGGATCTTGATAACATGTGTAAACTGTATGTATGTCAAGTCACTTAGATGCATAAAAACCCAACATCTGTGTTTTGCAGGCTCCAGTGCGTTCTCCAGAGCAATTCCGAGCTCTGGGCCTCAGTGCTCCATCTGGCGTGTTGTTGGCTGGACCTCCAGGCTGTGGAAAGACACTGCTGGCTAAGGTTTGTCATACACACACACCACAGTGACGTGTGGTGAAGTTCATGGCTGGTGAGGCACTGACTCTTTCAGACTCAGATCTACAAATATATGAACCCAAGAGTATCTTATTCACCATTTGTTTGGCCACAGTTAACAGATTATGTTTCATATCTTAAGTCAGCATTCTTTACACATACATACATGTTGCACATTTAATTTAAAGGTGCTGTATGTAGAATTATGTTCCAAGTCTTCCACTTGTCACCAGACATTAAGGAATCCTGTTCATTTCAAATACTGATATCACTGACAGTAGTACTCCAGCCAGAATATTCACATTTGAAAAGCTAACTGTCATCCCCTAAATAATGTTTATGTAGTCATTTTGTGTTTTGGTCTGATGCTTCGCCCATCTCTTATCTACCAATCACCAAGTCAGTAGTGTTTAATTATCCAGGTTGCCAGTTCCACTGAGCTGCATCTGGAACATTTCTGATCACAAATGTCAGACGTTTATCCATTGTAGTGTTTGTTTTATCCATAATTGTAATTGATGAATCCCTGAAAAAATGTTACCTGTGCAAGTGATACATACTCATCCTCAGGTTTAGCTTCTGCTCTATTCTTTGATGGCATTTTAGCTGAGACACACCAAAAGCAGCACTTTGTCCCAGCAGTAGCACAGTGGAAGCAGCAGCAGCACTGTCTCCATAGTTCCCTGTGCCTGCACCTCACACAGCTGTGGTGGTAGCCGTGATTGTAGCCCAGCTAGCCGTGGTGCTGTTGCGACTATCTATGATTGTTGCACGGCTAGTTGTGATTGTCGTCCGGCTAATGGCGGTGATGTCGCAGCTAGCAGTGGTTGTTGCCTGGCTAACGGTGATGTTGTCCCAGCTAACGGCGGTGTTTACTGACTTTACAAAATTGTGGTTTATTTTCTTTATGTATTGGTTAAACAAATCCCAGTGTCAACATTATTCTAGCATCCACACCCATGCCAAAGATGGTTTGGAACCAGACAGTCCAGTGAACAGTTCACAGTCCCACAGAGAACAGCTCTGGTTTCAGTCTTCTGGTGTTTTTGAAGTGAAACTTCTAAACCTATGATGTTCCTAAACCTAAAAGACCTCTTATTATTCACAAATATGTCGAGACAAAGTGAGAAACAAAACAAGGATATGTATAGGAGATGCTTTTGGAACATGGAGACGGCTAAGAGCAGAGAAGAATTTGAAGACCATCACCGGCTCTCCCGTGGTCTCCCACAGCCCGAGGTCTGACCAGGCCTGGGTGAGGAGAGAACCGGTCCGGGAGAGGAGACCGCTGGGCTGCGGTTTGGGACCGGGTGATCTCTTCTCCCGGTCCGGGACCAGGTGAAGACACAGCCCCAGTATAAATACCAGTGTAGGACTCGTTGCTTGCCATGGTAGCTCCTTGTAGTAGACACTCATGCTGGATCTGGGAAACCCTAGTCTGGGGGGAGGTGGAGGGGATACCAACACTCTACAGTATTTTGGATGTGATTGCAGACCCAGTTTTGGCCACAATCCTACATACTGCACCTTTAAGCTCCAAATGTAATTTCAATCAAAATTATGTTGGAAATGCAATCTTCCATTTTGAGATTAAGACAGGAAGGAAAAATAAATGATTTGCTGCACTTGATTTATTAATTGTAACCATAGAATAAGATTGTAGCTGCACAGTAGCAAGAACCTGTGTGCTCAGGAGTGCCCTCTGTTATGGGGCAGGAGAACTGGCTGCCTCACCCAGTGCCTTTTTTATGTGATTTTATGTTTGATCTGCTAGGCTGAACAAGTTACACACATACATTTTATACATTACTCAGACTATGGAAAGTCAGGACATATAATCAAAGTGTTTGAAACCGTTTTATTGGTGATATACAGAGAGACAGAAACACACTCTAACTGCATGGGATGAAGCACGGTTAGTGAGGGATTACACTACCCAAGGTGAGGCTCAGCTCGCTGCTGCTGCACCATGCATCTATTCCCTGTACTTGGACGGGAAATTCGGCAATTTTGAATTGAAAAAAATTTAAATTACTAGAATCAAGAAATATACATATATCCTGCTGATCCTTATCAGTGCAGGTGCAGCTGTGCTCCAGCTGTTTACTCACACTGTCCAGTTGCTCATTGTCCTCTGTTTGTGTGTGTTTCTGTGTCGTCTTGTGACAGGCTGTGGCTAATGAATCAGGCCTGAACTTCATCTCAGTGAAGGGTCCAGAGCTGCTCAACATGGTGAGTCAGTGCCTCCGTACTTTGCATTCTCACAGTTCTTTTACCCCAGTTGAAAACCTTTCCCATCACTGGTTTCATTTCTTGTCTTTAGTTTCATTAACTCCCCACAGGCTGTTGCTTTTCTCCTCTCCTGCTCTCATCCTGTTACACTGTAAAAATCTACAATACTTGTTTGTCTTGAATGACAGACAGCCTGTGTTTGTGCTGCCTCATCTGTGTGTGTGTGCAGTATGTAGGAGAGAGTGAACGAGCTGTCAGACAGGTCTTCCAGAGAGGACGCAACTCTGCTCCATGTGTGATCTTCTTCGATGAGATCGATGCCCTGTGTCCTCGCCGTTCGGGCCACGAAGTGAGATTTTATTATATGAGTGACATACCAGCAAAAAAGCCTATAGAAGTGGTTTGAAGTCTCCAGCATGTCTCTTAATGTGGGTGTTCACATTCTGTCACCTGCTATCTTGAGTTCCACAAAACAAAGCACAAATACAGTACTAACTGTCTTCTCTGTGTATTTCCAATACAGTTCACACACACACACACACACACACACACACAGTGCAGAACTTTAATCACTGTCCCGGTGTAACAGGTGTTTACCCCCAGTCCGATCTATACCTGGGGTTAAAGCAGCCTAGGCTACATTATACCCTGGGTATATTATGGCCTAAGCCAATTCATTCCCCTCAGGCCAGATTAAACCCCACAATATCAGTAGTGCTGGGTGATATACACTAGAAGTACTTATTTTTTAACATTTAATCAGAGGTTCATCTTTATCAGGGAAGTTAAGTGAGAAAGCTAACTGACTTAAATCTGAAAGCTCTAAACACATAGGACCTGATTTACTAAAGGTTTGCGCATGTAAAACGTGTGCAAACTTGACTGCGTACGCAAAAACACGTTGAAGCTTATCTACTAACAGGATGCACCCAGGGTTGCGTTAGCTCACGCAACCCATTTAGCGTGTTTGCCTTGATGAATGTGCAATTCATATTCATGAATAATTTTGTGTTTCAGGTACATGGGCCAGACATGGCCATCGAACAGGCCATCGAACATTGTTGGGTGGCCTGTTTGAAATGACACAAAAAAATTACTCAGCAAATTAGAGGTGAGACAAAATGTAGCTTAAAAATTCTCCTTTAAACCCCCAATGAAAAAGGGATAAATTAGGTGTTTCTTCCAGAACGTGCAAAGTTATTGGGAGGAGTAAATGCAAATATTCATTTAGCGTGCGCAATGTGATTTACCAAACCTGAAACTGATTGCGGTGGCTGATTTTGGATCTATATTTAGCGTGTCTGAAAGGCAGGTTTTAACTGGCAAAGCTTTGCACAAAACTGGCTGCAGTTGTTATGGTGAGGATGCGGCATAGGCCCAACCAAAGACAACGCACAGAACCAATCTGTTCTGCTCACATCAACATTTTTGAAAGGAGGGGGAAGAAAAAAATGGAGGCATATGGCCCCCCACTTTATGGGCTCACCCCCCATGCCCAGATCCACCAGTGGCACATCACCATGAGGCCGGCACACGACTTCTGAGAAGCGTTTCTCTCATGTGCATGCAGGGGAGGCTGAACAGGATGAGTTCTAGCGCTGTGCACACACACACACACACACACACACACACACACACACACACACACAGCGCTGGTGTTGTCACTGGACTCCTGAACCTTCTATATAAGCTCTGATGCAGAGGGTTTTCTCTCATGCCCATGGGCTTTAGTTTTCATTCACCATACATACAGAGAGAAGCAATTTATTTCACTAATAACACACTTCACCACTGATTAACAACAACAGAGAAATACCTATCCACCCCTCTGTGTGGAAAAAGAGTGAGTGCTGGCGTATCCCAGAGCAGTTTTTCCAGCGTACTGTCTCCGTGATTCCAAAATGTAGTGGCTGTAATAGACGTTTCAGAATACATTTATAGTCTGGTCTAGAGCAGCTCTAAATGTGAAGTATCATCAGATAACTTTTGCTTGATTTGACACTATATAAATACAATTTGATTGATTGATTTCAACACACACTTTTTAAAAAACACAATATTAAAAAAAAAAGTGCACGTTAAACGTATTCATGTGTGTTCAGTCAGGTGCCAGTGTTCGCGTAGTCAACCAGCTGCTCACAGAGATGGATGGCGTTGAAACACGGCGGCAGGTTTTCATTATGGCGGCAACCAACAGACCAGGTGGGTTCAGGGGCAGATCAGGACCACCCTAAACCTGCTCAGACCTGAACACGGCTTGGATTCATCCAGAGCTATGGTCATCAGAGCAGCTTAACTGATGACGTCACCTTCCAGTAGTGTCCAACCTGCAGCAGATGAACAGTTTAACTGTGTTTGTGGTCTCTTGTTAGATATCATTGATCCTGCCATACTGAGACCTGGCCGTTTAGACAAAACCCTGTATGTGGGTCTGCCGCCTCCAGCAGACCGTCATGCCATCCTGGTGACCATCACGAAGGTAAAGAACACCCAGAGCAAACACTTGGATTCAGATGGAGGTGGGATCATCTGTTCCTCAGCTCAGTCACACAACAATAGAACATGTTATGGGTCAGATTGAACTCATTTTTATTCAGAAATAAAAATGGGTCCATTCTTTTTTATATATATATGATGAATGCAATTGAGTGTTTGCAATATTTTTCTGATTTGACTGTAGTGCATGTTCACATGATCAGTCATAAATTTGCAAAAAGAATTTCCAAATACAGTAGAAAGCAACCAGATTCACAGGCATTGAAAGACTTTAACTACACTTACAGTGGCTTGCAAAAGTATTCATACCCTTTGAGCTTTTCCACATTTTGTCACGCTACGACCACAAACATAAATATATTTTATTGGCATTTTATGTGAAAGACCAGCACAAAGTGTCATACAGTTGTGAAGTGGAAAGTAAATGATACATGATTTTAATATTGTTTTACAAATAAAAAAAAATGAAAAGTGCAGTGTGCAAAAGTATTCAGCCCCCTTTTCTCTGAATGCAACCAGTTGCCTTCAGAAGTTGCCTGATGATTGCTGAATGA